>PVKV010037232.1:0-14999 GCA_004027835.1 Alouatta palliata
CTCCAGCCAGGGGCCCAAGGTCACATCTTCCCCAGCAGAGACCAGGCCACGGTCATCCAGGGTGAATCCACCACTTTAATGTCTTCAGAGACCCTTGAGTGAGATGGGAGGCAGCTGCAAGGAGGGGGAGTGGGCTCCCTGGGGTGAGGAGCAGGGAGCAGCGAGGAAGCAGGTTCAGAGAGGGAGGGACAGACAGACAGACACTCCACAGAGACAGATGTCCTGGTGAGGAGAGCTGGGGAACGGATGCTTAGCTACCGGAAGTGGCCGCCCCACTTTGCTGGGTGGCAGATACACAGAGGGAGCCCCAGGTACAGGCAGGGCTCCCAGACCCTGCTCTAATTGGGTCCCAGTTCTCTCCCTGGCTGTCCCCCTGGGGCCTGGCTGTGGCTCCTCTGGGCCGGTCTGTCCTGGTGTCTCTGAGAGTCCTTGAATTCTGAGGGCAGACACCCTGCAGGAGAAGGTGCCCACCTGAGCGATGTAATGAAGGGGGAGAGGGTTATGGCTCCCACCGCCAGGGGCAGGTCCACTGAGGCACAGAGAGGCCACCATGAGCGCTGGCCTCATCCCTGCCGCACCGAGCCTGTGCCTACCCGAGGGGTCAAGAGATGCCCTGCCCTGGACCCCGGGGTCCAGATATGCCTGGGCTGCCCACCTGGCGAGGTTGTGGTGTGAGCAGTGTGGGACCAGCACAGCCCCCGCCTCAGTTATAGAACACCTCGTCCTCCTCCTCCCAGAGGGAGCCGCTGTCCACGGAGGTGAGGGAGCCTGGCAGATGGATCCCACCCTTGGGTCTTTGGGTCCTGGGCAGCCGCTGCCGATGCTACAGCTCTGGGCTTGGGGGCTGCAGGACGCCAGCAGTGCTGGGGGGCTCCTCAGGTGAGGGACAGCTGTCAGGGGAGAGGCTGGGTGAGGAGAAGGCCTGGAGGCTGTCATCTTGCCAGGGGCCGCTGGGAAGGCTGTCCTGAAGGTAGCCGCTCTCCAGGTCTGGAAAAGCAATGGGGTGAGGGAGGAATGGTTGAACCTAGGCAATCCCAACTGGGAGTCCCAGCTGTGCCTCGGCCTCTATGATCTTGGACAGGCAGCCTCACCTCCCTGAGATGCCATTTCTCTACAACAAGATCACCCTGGCTGCCTCATGGGGTTTCCGTGGGCACTCACGGTGATTAATCTGGGGAAGGCTGACTGTGTACCTGGCACACAGGGAGGGTGGGTCATGCTGCCCCACTCACCTTTGCCAGCCTGTCTGCTCCTTCCCTGCCCAGCCTCCTCCATCTGTCTCTGTGCTTTTCCAAACATTCTATGTCCAGCTCTGAGCCCCCTGGGCCTTGAGCCTTGGCTCCAGCAGATGACCCCTCGCTGTCCTGCTGTGTGTGTGAGCTCCCCTTCCCCGGCCCCTGCCCAGCAGCGCCCTGGGAGCCTGAGTGCAGCCGGGCACCACCCTCTGTGTGGCTCTGGTGGGTGGGGAAGCTCCTGCCCCCTCTCTCTTGGCGGCTCTGCTCTGCTCTGCTCCTGGGCAGTTCTGGTTGGTTTTCAAGGACATTTGAAGTGTTTGCCATAAACTCTGGGCCCAGACAGGAAAGGGGGGAGGCTGTTGATTGTTGAAACACACACCTGTCCAGGTGCAGGGGAGCTGGAGGCTCTGTGAGAGGAGGGCCAGCTCAGCCACAGCAGGACTGACAGGTGAGGGGTGGCTGCAAGGAGCCGGGGCTTGCCAGGGCTAGGCAGGCGGGGATGGGGGGTGGTTCAGGCAGGAGCCAGCACCTCACTTCGGTCCTGGAGGGGTCTCATTCTGGGCCTGGGGTTTTCCTGCCTCTGTGGCCTGAGCTGGGGTGGGGGGTGCTCCGAGATGAGCAGGGAGAGTCAGAGCCATCACTGGGACTGCAGTGAGAGAGTCACAGCCCTGGCCAGAGACTGCTCCCAGCAGTGGAAACGCCAAGCCATCCAGAAGGGTGGGAGCGGTGGCCACAGAAGGGGAGAGGTTCTGAGCAGGGCTTGGGCTCCGGTCTGTGCCCAGTCAGCTGCTGGACATGGGGAGACACCTAGGAATCCCACCCCCATCCCACACAATGACACACACAAGGGCGCACCCTCAGTGACAGAACCTCAGGGATGAGGGTGCACCCTCAGTGACAGAACCTCAGGGATGAGGGCACACACAGACCTAGTGTGATAACTTCACACACACACACACACACACACACAGGAAAACCCAATCCTTCCTCTTCATTTGGGAGGGAGAGCCCTGGAAGGGCCAAGAGGCCGTGCGAGGACGAGGAGCAGCTCGCCAGGGTCCCTGCCTCTATCCACTTCGCCAAGGACCTGATGGAGGAGCTGGTGGGGCTGCGTGAGGGCTCTTCAGGGGACCCTGTGACTCTGCAGGAGCTGTGGGGCCCATGTCCCCGCATCCGCCGAGGCATCCGAGGTGAGAGCCAGGTCTCCTTCCCCTCTCCGTGGCGGACCTCTCAGAACATACCCTGCCCAGCTCCCACCCCACCTCCCTGCCCAGGAGCCACCCTCCTCCTGGCATTTATCCAGGACATCACGGCCCAGAGTCTCCTGGGTGTAGGGAGGGAAGGGGTCTGTCTGTCCAGCTGTCTGTTTATCAGATGGGCTGGGCATCTGCCCTCTGCCTTTTGAGAGATACAGCCCGAGGCCTGACTGTGCCCACCCTCCTCCCAGGCCTCTCCCTCACCCACCTGTGCCAATGAGGGACCCCAAGGGTCAGCTGCAGGGACAGCTGGGGCAGGCTGCACTTGGCACCTTTGCTTAGAGCCCCTCAGCTATGGGGCAGAGCAGGCAGGGACCCCAGAAGGAAGTTAAATGCAGCCCCAGGGGCTGGTGCCCACAGTCAGTGACGGCCAGCTCCCAGGCTGGACTGGCAGCCAGCGGGACAGGGGCATTGCTGGGGACCCAGAGGATACCTGGCGCCACAGGTCCTGGGACACGCAGGAGTCTGCTAGACCCTGGAGCTCTCTAAGCTACGGACCCTGTGGGGAGTTGGGTGAAAGCTGTAGCTGCCAGCCCCCTCCACACTCCCTGCCCCCCAGGAGTCCCCAGTACAAGCAGGGATGTAGAGGGTGGACAGGTCAAAGTCTTTCTGGCAGGGGCAGCAGTCCTGGCACCCACTGTGTCACGATTGTCACCCATCACAAATCCTGCTCAGCCCACAGTGTGAGGCAGGGCCCCCTCAGGACTACCCCAGACTCCACGACCAAGCTCTACCCATCCTGCCCCAGTCTCCCTGCCTGGAGCCCAGCAGGCCTCCAAGGAAGAGACTGTCTGTGTCCCCTGCCCCACCCTGGGCCATGACCCCTATGCCCTGCCCCAGGAGGCCTGGAGTGGCTGAAGCAGAAGCTGTTCTGCCTGGGGGAGGACTGGTACTTCCTGATGGCCCTCGGGGTGCTCATGGCCCTGGTCAGCTACGCCATGGACTTCGCTGTTGGGAGTGTGGTCCAAGGTAACCTCTCCATGGCAGGTGCCGTCCTGGGCCAAGGGATTCCGAGCTCACTCTGGGGATGCCAGATGGATGTCTCCAGGTGCAGCGAAGGTGGGGAGAGGGCTCTGGGTGGGGATCTGGTCCTGTCTTTACTCCTGACTTGCTGTGTGATCCTGGGCAGGCTCCTGCCCCTCTCTGGACCTCAGTCATCTCATTTGCGCAAGGGACAGAGGCCTGAATGTTCCCAACAGCCCTTCCTCCGCTGAGCTCTGTCTCCTCTTCCAGTCACCCTGTTCCTTCTCCTTCCCTCCTCCATGCCCTGGGGCAGGAGTGGGGGGACTTGCCTAGATCGCCAAACTTGGAGCCTTCCCCCACATTCCTCAGCAGCCTGCCTCCACCCTGAGGCCTGCCTGGAAGAGGGGGTGTGGGCAGGAAGGGTCTAAGACTTTCTCTGGAGACCCTCAGCTGCCTGAAGCGGGACCGACTGTGGTGTTTGGAGCTTCACACCTGTGTCATTGAGTTCTCAGTGGCTCTCTTTAGTCCACAATGAGCCTGTGAGGGAGAGCCCACTTGACAGGTGGAAAAACTGAGGCTCAGAGAGCTTGAGTGGTTGCCCAAAGTCTCTCAGCTAGGAAGTGGTAAACCTGGGATATGGACCCAGGGTCGCACTCCTGCCTCCTCTTGGGGGTCTGCCCCTCATTGGGTGTCCTGGTCCTCCCCTCTTTGTGCCTCCATTTCCTGGTCAGTAAGTGGGCACCACAGTGTCTGGCCCCGAGGGCTGCAGAGACTGTGGGCGGACCCCTGATACCCGGCCATCCCCAGCGCACCAGTGGCTGTACCGGGAGATTGGGGACAGTCACCTGCTCCGGTATCTCTCCTGGACCGTGTACCCTGTGGCCCTCGTCTCTTTCTCCTCGGGCTTCTCCCAGAGCATCACGCCCTCCTCTGGAGGTGAGTCCATGGTCACCATGCCAGTCCCCACTGGCCAAAACCTTCTCAGATCCCAGGGGGCTTCTGATGGGAGGAGTCGGGAAGTGGCAGCCTTATTTTATAGACGAAGGCCCAGAAGAAAGAGTGGTGTGGCTTGCCCGAAGGCACACAGCAAGAAGGCCAGATCCTGACTCTTGGGTCACTGCTGGCGCTACCCACTTTCCAAGGGCTCCTTGGAAAGAGATTCCCTGGTGGGGCCTGTGCTGGTGCCAGGAAGGGGCCTGTGGAGGAGGCACAGCTCCCCCAGGGCGCTCAGCCCCGTCTTCAGCTGCAGGCCAGCAGAGGGGAGCTCCAGGCTCACTCAGCAGTGGCCTGAGATTTCATCCAGGCTTCCCCCATCCTGCCACAGCCATCTGTCAGCCTTGATGGTGAGGAACGTAAACAAATCACATTCCCTCTGTGATGCTCAGTGTCCAGATCTGCAAAATGAGTTCAAGGATCCTATCCTGGGCCAGGTGCAGTGATTCATGTCTGTAATTCCAGAAGTTTAGAAGGTTGAGGCAGGAGAATCACTTGTGCCTAGAGTTTGAGACCAGCCTGGGCAACACAGGGAGACCCTGTCTCTACAACAAATAGAAAAAATCAGCTGGGCATGATTGCATGTGCCCATGGTCCGAGCTACTCAGGAAGCTGAGGCGTGAGAACTGCTTGAGCCGGGAATTCGGTCCTGCAGTGAGCCGTGTTTCACCACTGCACTGCAGCCTGAAACGAACAAACAAAGGAATCCTAACCCAGCGGGGCACACTGGCTCATGCCTGTAATCCCAGCACTTTGGGAGCCGTAAGGGGACGGATCGCTTGAGGTCAGGAGTTCTAGAGCAGCCCAGGCAACATAGCCAGACTCCTTCTCTTGAAAAAATAAGCCAGGCAAAGTGGTCTCTGCCTGTAGTCCCAGCTATTCAGGAGGCTGAAGCCGGAGGATAACTTGAGCCCCAGCATCTGAGGCTGCCGTGAGCTATGACCTTGCCACTGTACTCCAGCGTGGCCAACAGAGCGAGACCCTGTCCCCAAAGGAAAATAATCCTAACTTGAGAGGGTTCTGCTGATCTCGCAAGACTGTAATGTGAAAACACCGAGCAGGTAGACTGTTGAGAATTTTAATCTAGAGATTGTCCCTCTTCTGGCTCTGCTCACCCCCGCCAAGGTTCTGGAATCCCGGAGGTGAAGACCATCTTATCGGGTGTGATCTTGGAGGACTACCTGGATATCAAGAACTTTGGGGCCAAGGTGGTGGGCCTCTCCTGCACCCTGGCCTGTGGCAGCACTGTCTTCCTGGGCAAAGTGGTATGGGCAGGCATGAGGGCACCCCAACCACCCTACCCACCCCAGCCATCCCACCCTGTCCCCCATCACCCCACCAAAGCTTCGTCAGAGGGACTTGGGCTGGGCCCTGCCTTCAGGGAGCTCAGTCTTGGGGGAAGAGGCAGGCCAGCTCCCCAGAGTGTGACAAGAGCCACCTGAAGACAGCCCTGGGGGTTGGGGAGATGGAGGAGAGGGCGTGGTGGGGAAGCCTTGCTGTGGCCTCTGGGTGAGGCTCTTCTGCTCCCCTCACCTGGGCCCTGGGCCCACCCATCCCTCTGCAGGGTCCCTTTGTGCACCTGTCTGTGATGATGGCTGCCTATCTGGGCCGTGTGCGCACAGCGACCATCGGGAAGCCTGAGGTTAGGGGCTGGGGAGCTTCCTCGGAGGAATGGGAGTGGGGAGGGAGGGGCTGACGCTGAGCCCTGGACTCGGATCCCGCTAGAACAAGAGCAAGCAAACCGAGATGCTGGCGGCAGGGGCGGCAGTGGGCGTGGCCACAGTCTTCGCAGCTCCCTTCAGCGGTGAGACCCCTCATGCCCCGCCCCCTGGGTCCCTCCCGCTCCTCCCCTCACTCCCTGGGCACCCTCCGCCCCACAGAGAGCCTGGAGGAGGGGGCGGGGCTCATTCTAGTTCTTACTTCAGCCCTGCCTTGGGCACAGCCACCCCCTGCGGGGGGATGTGGTTGGCGGTGCTGAGAGGCTTCAAGGTACATTCAGGTACACAGACGGGTTTGAAATCCACCTCCTGCTGTGTGACCCTGGCCCGTTGGCCTCTCTGAGCCCCGCTTCCTTCTCCATAAAATGGGGATCAAAACTGTACCTACCGGACAGTGACAGGGAGCACACCTGCATTCCAGGCTGGACGAGTCCCTGGGCAGTGGGGTCCTCCCTGCCCTGTCTGTCCTTGTCCAGGCTGTAGGGGAGCGGGACAGATGGGTCAGGGAGGAGGTGACATGGGAAGCGGGCTCTACAGCCGCAGGTGGGTGGGAGTGGCAGGCCCATCTGAGATCAGTGTCGCCCCCAGGCGTCCTGTTCAGCATCGAGGTCATGTCTTCCCACTTCTCTGTCTGGGATTACTGGAGGGGCTTCTTTGCAGCCACCTGTGGGGCCTTCATGTTCCGACTCCTGGCGGTCTTCAACAATGAGCAGGGTGAGACCCCTGGGCTGCCTGACCCTGGCCCTGCCTGGGGGCTGGGGCGAGGAGCCCCCCTTCCTCCCCTGATACACTCCTTGCTCTTCCCTTCTCTCTCTCCCCCATTTCCCTCCTCCCTGTTCCCACCTCCTTCTGGGAGGATGGAGGGGCTGACCTGTGTGGAGCATGAAGGGCAGGGGCCTGAGGGTAGAAGGGGGCGAGACCGGACAGGGAGGCAGGAGCCTGATTGTGGGGGCCTCGAATGCCAGGAAACAGATTCAGGGTCAGGACCTGGCACCCCTCCACCTGGCCTGTTAACCTGGGACTTGGGTTTGGGTGGGGAGGGAGCGCCATCTAGGCTCCTCACTGCCCTCCATCCCCAGAGACCATCACCTCCCTCTTCAAGACCAGTTTCCGGGTGGACGTCCCCTTCGACCTGCCAGAGATCTTCTTTTTTGTGGTGCTGGGGTGAGTGGGAGCCTTGAGCCCCTGAGAGTCCAACATGGCATACCCCAGGTCTGGACTGGACCTCTGGTTCTGGGGTTGGGCTCTGGACTCATGGCTCCGTGCTCCCCAGGGGTATCTGCGGCATCATGAGCTGTGCTTACCTCTTCTGCCAACGAGTCTTCCTTGGTTTCATCAAGAACAATCGGTTCAGCTCCAAGCTCATGGCCACCAGGTAGTCTCCGGACTAGGGGCTGGAGACCTCTCATTGAGCCCCACCCACTGTGTACCCCCAACCTTATGTTGGCTAAGCCCTCCTGTCTCAGGAGCATGAGCCCCACCCTAGCCTGGCCCCACTCTGTCCTCCCTCCCAGCCTACCTGTGCCCCAATTCTCCTATCAGCCTCTACCCCTAAAAATACCCAGGAGTGTGGGTTTGACCCACAGGTCTGTCCCCTGGAGCGGGCCCAGTCCATGTCCTTCGTTTCCACTCTTCCTCCTCCCGGGTCCTTGCCTTGCTGTCCTGCCTGGGCGAGGCCCTGCTTCCCTCTCCTCCGGATGGGGGAAAGGGAGGGCCAGCCCTGGAGCTCACACACGCCCCACAGCAAGCCTGTGTACTCCGCCCTGGCCGCCTTGGTTCTCGCCTCCATCACCTACCCACCCGGCCTAGGTCGCTTCCTAGCTTCTCGGGTAAGGAGTCCTGAGCTGGAGTGGCAAGAGTGGGGAAGCCCTATTTGTTGCCTGCTTTGCGTGTATCTCAAGTAATTCCCCCAGTACCCCATAGAGGAGGTGCCTGGGGATTATTTTACGGAGGAGACTAGAGCTCCGGGCCTAAGGCCCCCCCCGCTGGGAAGTGGCAGAGGAGGATTCCAGGCGGGGTCAGGTGGTGCAGGGGTGGCTGGGGTCTGCCACTCAGGCCCCTCACGTCCAAGTCCCACCTGCTCCGCCCCAGCTGTCCATGAAGCAGCACCTGGACTCGCTGTTCGACAACCACTCCTGGGTGCTGATGACTCGGAACTCCAGCCCACCCTGGCCTGAGGAGCTCGACCTCCAGCATCTGTGGTGGGAATGGTACCACCCGAGGTTCACCATCTTTGGGACCCTTGCCTTCTTCCTGGTTATGAAGGTGGGCCCCCCGGACCCCGACGTGTGCACAGAGCCAGGACCAGCTTTGGTGAGGAGGGGGATGCCTCCCTGCAGCTGGTGGCATGGAGCCCAGGCTTCCCACCCATACTTCCTGATATGCCCCCTGCTCCCCACATGGTCCAGGGCAAGTAACTTCAGCTCTCTGGGCCTCCGTCTTCCCATCTTTAAAATGGGATGGTTACTGGGAAGGCTGAGGAGGAAAAAAGGGACGTATCTGGCCCAGTGCCAGGCACACAGTGGGCATTTCTCAGGGTGAGGACCCTCCACTAATGCCAGACTCTGGCAATGGGCACACGGCTGGGCACCCTCTTTCTCTCTAGGATGTGCCCCTGTCCCCTGTCCTGTCCTCCCTTGTCCATGCCTTGCCCAGAGGCCTCTAACCTGTGCCCTGGGCTCCCCCCTCCCCCAGTTCTGGATGCTGATTCTGGCCACCACCATCCCCATGCCTGCTGGGTACTTCATGCCCATCTTCATCTTTGGTGAGTCTGGGGCCCTGAGATTCTGAGAGTTTCGGGGTTCTTGGGGCAGGGCCATGGCTCCTGGTTCACCCTCTTCCCGGGTGGTACTGAGGATGGTCCTCAGGGACGGAGGGCTGTGGGGGCCAGGTCAGCCTGGCTCCGCCTCACCCTAAGCCTGTGGCCAGGAGCTGCCATCGGGCGCCTCTTTGGGGAGACTCTCTCTTTCGTTTTCCCTGAGGGCATCGTGGCTGGAGGGGTCACCAATCCCATCATGCCCGGAGGGTATGCCCTGGCAGGTGAGTGGGTCAGGGCCCCGCTGGGTGGGCAACGTCGTGGGTCTGGGCTGGGCTGGACCTGGAGAACCAACCAGTGGTTCCACAGGGCACAGAGCAGCCCCCCAGCCCCCCAGTGAGTCCCCCACCCCTCATGGGGGCCTGTCCCTCCTGAGCCCTACCATTCCCCAGGTCCTATCTTTCCCTCAGGGCTCCTGTCCTGTCCCCATGCCCTGTGGCCTCCCTTATCCCTCTTTTCTCACCAAGCTTCGGCCTTGGGGCACTTCCCACAGTGCCCAGCCTGTTGCCTGGACCCTGGCTGCAGCTGTGCCAGCCTTGCCCTCACATGAGGCTGGTCCCTGGCCTGAGCTGCCCTGCCTGATTCTGCCCCCGCAGGGGCTGCAGCTTTCTCAGGGGCTGTGACCCACACCATCTCCACAGCGCTGCTGGCCTTTGAGATGACCGGCCAGATAGTGCATGCGCTGCCCATGCTGATGGCAGTGCTGGCAGCCAATGCCATTGCACAGAGCTGCCAGCCCTCCTTCTATGATGGCACCATCATCGTCAAGAAGCTGCCATACCTGCCACGGATTCTGGGCCGCAAAATCGGGTGAGCAGTGCCCCCCTCAGGCTGGCTGAAAGGGTCATAGTGTCTGGGCAGGGTCGGGGGTGGAGGGCACCTCTAAAAAGAAACACTACCACAGGCCGGGCGCGGTGGCTCACGCCTGTAATCCCAGCACTTTGGGAGGCCGAGGCGGGCAGCTCACGAGGTCAAGAGATCAAGGCCATCCTGGCCAACATGGTGAAACGCCGTCTCTACTAAAAATACAAAAATTAGCCAGGCGTGGTGGTGTGCGCTTGTAGTCCCAGCTACTTGGGAGGCTGAGGCAGGAGAATAACTTGAACCAGGAGGTGGAGGTTGCAGTGAGCCAAGATCACACCATTGCACTCCAGCCTGGGCAACAAGAGGGAAATTCCATCTCAAAAAAAAAAAAAAAAGAAAGAAAGAAAGGAAACACCACCACAGCTGACCTTGGACATGGGGGCTGGGAGGGCCTGACACCAGCTGTGCTCTGGTCTCCACTCTTCCCAGTGCCCCGGGTGACCTTGGGCAAGGCCTCGGCCTTCAGGCCTCAGTGTCTGTCTAGTGGTCAGCTGGTCCTCACAGCAGCAGGATGAATACTGCCTCCTGTGCAGGATGAGGAAACCGGGGCTCAGAGAGGGGCCGTGTCCTGCTCCCACACCAGAGCTGGGTGTCCTCCCCTCTCCCCACTTCTGCTGCCTTCACTGGGAGTTTAGAAGCAGGAAGTGGAACAAGATCGGAAATGGACTTTGAGGTCCTCGCTCCACCAGATACATCTGACCAGAGCAGATTCCGGCGCCAGAGAAGCAGACCCAAGAGGCTCTGAGAGTCGCTGGGTCCACGGCCCCATCCCAAACACGAGCAAGCTGCTGCCTTGCTCTGAAACTGGCTGCTCACCCCAGTGGTTTACAAACCTTCAAGTTCTTACCCTGGAGGAAGCATATACTTTTTTTTTTTTTGAGATAGAGTTTCTCTTGCCCTGTCACACAGGCTGAAGTGCAGTGGCACAATCTGTCACTGCAACCTCCACCTCCCAGATTCAAGCAATTCTCCTGCCTCAGCCTCCCAAGTAGCTCAGGCCAGGCGTGTGTCTCCATGCTCAGATTGTTTTTTATTTTTAGTAGAGACAAGGTTTCACCATATTGGCCAGGCTGGTCTCAAACTCCTGGCCACAAGTGATCCACCTGCTTTGGCCTCCCAAAGTGGTGGGATTCCAGGCATGAGCCAACGTGCCCAGCCGCATATACTTTTCATTCAGATGAAATTATCCAGAGAAGGCTGCTGGGTAAAACAGGCCAAAGTGGAATTGACTGGAGGACATGGAGGCCCAGGGGGTGGGGATTTGGAACTGGGCTATCAGGGACGTGGTCCCCCGGTCTTCCTCCCACCGTGGGTTCTAGGCATCTCTCATTCCAGGAACCTCTCCAGCCCTGCCCACACCAGAGCCGTGAGTCCCTGGTTCCAGCAAAGCTCCCCCAAGATGCCCCCGCCCGGCCTGGGTCTGACATCCCTGACTCCAGGACCTGATGGGAGCCCCTCTGCCCGCAGCTCCCACCGCGTGAGGGTGGAGCACTTCATGAACCGCAGCATCACCACGCTGGCCAAGGACATGCCGCTGGAGGACGTGGTCAAGGTCGTGACCTCCACAGACGTGGCCGAGTATCCCCTGGTGGAGAGCACAGGTGCCAGCCAGAAGGGAGGAGGAAGTCGGGGGTGGGGGATGCCCTCTGCCTCCTGCTTGGACCTGTCAGGCAGACAGGATCTGCATCCAGGCTCTGTGGCTTAGCCACCAACCGCATGACCTTGGGCAAGTCACTTTGCCTGAGCCTCAGTTTCCTCATCAGTAAAATGGAGATCATGGCCTTCCTCCCTTGGGGTGGTTGACTTGTCTAAAGAGAGACGGCCGGGTGCTTGTAGGGAACCCCTTGGGCAGCTGCTGGGGTAAGAGGTTGGGGACACCACCAGGGTCTTTCAGAAGCTTCCCTTCAGGCCTCCCTTCAAGCATTTCAGATGAGGCCCCTTCCCCAAATCCCTGTTGCCTTGAGGAAAACACCTCCTTAAAGACAAAGGCATGGTGGCCCTTGTTAAAAGGTATGGAACCCTATGCTTGGGGAAATCTTCGCTAGAGCATCTTTTCCTGTGGAGACAAGTCCAGTATCTGCATCCAGAAGATAAGGCGGGGTTGGGGGGTAGCTCGGTCCGGTCAAGGCTGCTGTCAGCCCCTGTGTCTCACTGTGCAAATGAGACAAGGTGCACACCTGGCAAGCACAGCACAGTTGGATTTTGGTCTCCACTTGCACTTTGGGCAGGCACCTTGTGCAGTGAGCGACCTGTACAACCATATGGGTCACCCCTATGCCCACCCCAAGAGGGATAGATCCACTTACAAGCTAAAGAATTGTGCGTATACCACTGAAGCTCTACGCACTGCATTTTCATCATCTGGAAAGTAGGGATCAAGAGAGTGTAGGGTTGCCAGACGCTCTCACCCCAAATGCTAGGCCCTTTTTTCCCCACTAATCGGAAGACTGCTAGCATTACACCGTGGAACATGCCAAATATCTCATCTGAAAATGTTTGCGTTCGGATGACCCCACCCAGAGGCTTCACCTCCTGGAGCAAAGAAAGAATGAGCCTCTAAGACAAAGTCGTCTTTTACCCTTAGAGCCACAGCAAAGTGCTTCAACCAGCACAGGCACAGGCTGTGGGGCCCCGCTGCACACCCAAGAAATAGCCTCATTGTTCATTTTCAAGGGAAGGGGGGGCGGGGGCGGTGGCTCACATCTGTAATCCTAGCATTTTGGGAGGCCAAGGTGGGCAGATCACAAGGTCAGGTGATCGAGACCATCCTGGCTAACATGGTGAAACCCCGTCTCTACTAAAAACAAAAAATTAGCCGGGCATGGTGGCACGCACCTGTAGTCCCAGCTACTTGGGAGGCAGAGGTTGCAGTGAGCGGAGATTGCACCACTGCACTCCAGCCTGGGCAACAGCGAGACTCTGTCTCAAAAAAAAAAAAAAAGTCTTTTAACTTGAGGAGATAACCAAAAAAAGAAAAGAAAAATAAAGGGAAGGGGGACATGTATATGTCTGGGTGTCAAGTTTTTATTCTAAACAGAAAGCAAAAACACCAAGCTGGGCCCTCAAAACGAAATATCTGACAATGCCAGTGATACCCCAGGGCCAGAGTGAAGCTTGCCAAGGCCCCAGCACACAGTAGGGCCTCAGAACACGGTGGCCTCCTGGGTTCACACTTTCACTGGGCTGCACCAGATGTGAAACCTCTTGGGAAATGGAGAAAGCCCAGCCCTGACACACAGACGTCATTGTGCCAGCGTCCCCAGCTTGCTCCTGTCTTGAGGACCTGCAACATGGGGCATCTCAGTGGTGGCCAGGATCCCTGCTGGCCCCCTGGCAGCCTCACTCAGCCACCCTCAGCTACCACACCTCTAAGTCAGAAGCTGAATGTCCTTGGGCAAGACAATGAGCCTCTCTGTGCCTCTGAGCCTATTTCCTGTCCTTTATAAAGGGTGACAATAGTTACAATAACCCCACAGGAACACCCAGCACAGTTCCTTGGCTAAGTAGGTGCTAAGTCAATGTGAGTCCCTGTTTCTTTGTAACTCGCTTCCCTCTCCCTCTCCACCCACCAGAGTCCCAGATCCTGGTGGGCATTGTGCGAAGGCCCCAGCTGGTGCAGGCCCTCCAGGCTGAGCCTGTTTCCTGTTCTCCGGGACAGCAGGTGGGTACCCCTGAGGGTCGTGGGGATGGGGCGGGGGTCGGTCAGCAGGGCTGGGAGGGGAGAGGCCCGCTGATCTCCCGAGGGAGAGGTGGTCTGAGAGAGGCAGCCTGGGGATGCCAGCTCTGCACCCGTGACCCTTCCCCACCCTTGGCAGTGTCTCCAGGACATCTTGGCTGGGGGCTGCCCCACGGAACCAGTGACCCTGAAGCTGTCCCCAGAGACCTCCCTGCATGAGGTAACAGGAGAGTCAGGGAGTGCAGGCACGTGAGGCCCCTGTGTGGGGGAAGAGCTGATGAGGCGCTCAGGCTCCAGCCTCCTCTCCCACCCCCACCCCACCCACCTGCCTTATGCTGCCCCCTGCCCCTCCTGGGATTGTGTCCTCACCAGCACACCCGGTAGGGCAGCTCTGTCGCCCCTCACTGCCAGGATTGTGGGGATGATGCAGAGAGAAGGGAAGTGGGGGGCTTGGCAAAGGGAAGTCTCCGGGTGGAGACAATGGAGTTGCACCAAGGCACACGTGCATTCCAGTTTCAGGGCCAGCACATTTTCTCTGTGTGATCTTGGACATATGACGTAGCCACTTGGGACAGAGCCTGACACATGGGTGGGGGAGGGGCAGAGGCCAGCAGGGGACCTGGAGATGGCGCTGCCCCCTTTGTGCTGCTGAAGGGTGCTGGATATTGGGTCCTGTCCACCTGCTGCCCACTCAGCTTCTTGCATGGACTCTGGCATCCCCCAGTGGCCACACTGGACATTGCAGGCCTGGGTCTCCGGTCTCCCACCCACGTCAGGCCCCGCCCCTCTTCCTGGCTCAGAGGCCTGGGCGAGAAGGTGGCCAGAAGGTGGGCTAGACACCCTCTACCCTCCAGCATTTCCTAACAATCCCTCCCAGGCACACAACCTCTTTGAGCTGTTGAACCTTCAGTCCCTCTTCGTGACATCGCGGGGCAGAGCTGTGGGCTGCGTGTCCTGGGTAGAGGTACCAGGGTCTCCAGGGCAGAGCGAAGCAGGGGACCCATGCTGAGAAGGCTGGGGAGGTGGGGGGACACCAGCATGCTCCCATCCAAACCTGGGGGGTTCAGAGGATACTGAGGAGCCCCTCTTCCTGGCCTAGGCTGGCCACTAGGCCTGGCTCCCTCTACCTTGTTTTCTGTCCAATGGCCAGCCTGCTCCTCTCTGGGCCTTGGTGATCACATCTGCGCAATGGGCTGGCATGGGCTCTGCTATTCAGCCCAGAAACAACCTTTAGGGGAACTAAAATGCTGGAGCCCCCCTCTCAACCTCCTCTACTTGCCCCCTAATCTCCACCCCCTTTCTCTGTTCTAGATGAAGAAAGCAATTTCCAACCTGACAAATCCACCAGCCCCACAGTGAGCCGGCCCAGCAAGATGAAGCAGGGCACCCAGCTGCCCTGGTGCTGAGGCTGGGCTGAGACCCTGCCTCTCTTCCCCCATCGCTACCCACCCCTCCCTCTAGCCCAGCTCCATTCCCTGG
>PVKV010037233.1:0-15001 GCA_004027835.1 Alouatta palliata
CCTGGTCAACATGGTGAAACCCCATTTCTACTAAAAATACAAAAATTAGCCGGGCATGGTGGCACGTGCCCGTAGTCCCAGCTACTCGGGAGGCTGAGGCAGGAGAATTGCTTGAACCCAGGAGGCGGAGGTTGCGGTGAGCCGAGATCGCGCCATTGCACTCCAGCCTGGGCAACAAGAGCGAAACTCCGTCTCAAAAAAAAAAAAAAAAAAGGATAAACCATAAAAGCCAAAATTGATAAACTGGATTTCGTCAAAATTGAAAACATCTTTCCAGTGGCTGGTCGCAGTGGCACAGGGGTGGGGCCTGGCTGTGAAGAGGGTGAAGGTGGGGAGGGGCACCAAAAGGAAGCCAGAGCAGTGTGGGGATTTAGGGTCCAGAGACCCGAGATGCAGGCAGGAGCGGATGGGAACGGTCCTGAAAGGGACTTGTGGCAGGGAGGGCTCTGATGTGACCTGAGTGGGAGAGGAAGGGGCAGGGGAGGGAGGCTGGGGTGGAGGAGGCGCTCAGTGCCGAGTAAAACGTGCTGAATGAAGGGAAAATCAAACACAGGCTTGGAAGGGCCCAACGCTTCCCACCCACCGAAGGTGACTGTGAGCAGGGTCATAATGGTACTGGGGGACGGGGGGGGGGGGAAGATGAAGGCTGGTCTCAAAGCACTGGGCAAGCCCTCAACAAACAGCTGCCCGACTTCCCCGCAGCTGCCACGCCACCGGCAGCTGTTTGTTGAGACCAGGCCTCCTGACCTCCAGGGCGGCTCCGCATCAGCAGGAGGCAGGCACCCCTTGTGCCCAGGCGGCCTTCATCCTCAGGACCAGGGCAGCTTCTCACCTCCTTCCCCGCCAGCCTGGGACCCGGGACATCGGGGTGCAGCCTCCCCACCCGTATGCAGGCACCGCCCACGCTACCTGCTTGGAGTAGATCTTGAGGAGCTTGTTGACAGGTGTGCCCTCGCTCTCCCCATCGAACTCCAGCCACAAGATGGGCTCCTCCTCCTCAGGGGAGGTGTGGTCCCACGACAGCTCCTGGAAGCGCAGGCCCAGCAGTACGTGCTGGCCAGCAGGAGACGCAGAGCCAGGCTTGACCCCTGGGCAGAGGTCTGCTCCCCGCACCATCCCACTCAGGCACCACCAGGAGGGGACACCTGGCCAGGGCATGTGCCTCCCCAAGGCCAAGTGTACGTTCTTTTGTGTGTTTCTCTAAGGAGAGGAGCCTCAGCTTTCATCAGAGCCTCCTGGGGCTGCAGTCCAGGGAGACTGAGATCCCCTCTTCCACAACAGTCCCACCAGCGGGCCAAGCTCCTGACAGCTGGGGAGGCATGTCGGGAGGAGGGAAGGGGAGTCTCTTCTATGAGGTCGAGGGGTGGCATCTAGCTTGAGGCTGAGCTGGGCCCCGCCTCCCAGGACACAGGTGGCAGGAGGGGCTGAGGTCCCTCTTCCGGGACAAGCAGAAGCCAGCCAAAACTTTTCTGCTGGCTTAGGAGTGAATTCCTGCCCAGGGACAGGGAACCTGCCCTACGGGGCTGGCTGCTGATGTGGCCCTGTACCCAGGGCTGGCCACCAAATGCATGGAGAAGAGGACGTGGTCAGCCCAAGAGGGCCGCCCACTGTGGGGTCTTCTGGAGCACCAGGCCATTCTCTAGCTATTAGCCAGGCAGAGCAGTGGGCCCTGCTGCCCTCCCTCCACTCAGAGGTGGAAATCCCAGCAGCAGCCTCCCCTGCCCCAGCCACCCTGCAGCCTAGCATGCTCGGCAAGAGGACCCAGGAACACCTTCAGGGGCTACAAGAATGTCCGAGGGAGGCAGGGTCCCTCCCAGACAGTCCACCCATCTTGCCCCCAGGCCCCACAGGCCCAGGGAAACCAGCAAGGCTTGGGGTCAGGACACCCCTCCCATCCTCTCCAGCCTGGGGGAGCTGGGGGCAGTACCTTCTCTCTGCTATCGATGACGTGCACGCCTTCCAGACTGATGGCCACAGAAACTGGTTTGCGTCCGCCCCGGTGCAAAAAGCCTGGGGCCGGCTTGTCAACCTCGCCATGGAAGAAGGCACACCTGGGGAGGGGACTGGGGTCGGCCTCCGGCTGGCACCAGCAATGCTTAGGGAGGCTGCTCTAGGCCCCGACCTGGGCCCTGAGAAGCTGCTGCTGTGTAGCTTCTGCTGTTTCGGTGACTGAAAGCCGTCAGAGGGAGGGGAGAAACAGAGGTGAAGGGGAGGCTTTGCCGGGGAGGCGGCAGCTGAGCTGGTGGTGTGCGACTGGAGGGAGAAGGGCCTGGTGGCACAGAGAAGGGTGGGCGCTGCAGGTGGAGGGAAGCATGTGGCCCCAGGTGTGGGGCAAAGTCAGTCATGTGCGCTCAGCACTTGGGCTGGGGGCCAGGGCTGCTGGAGGTGGCAGGAAAGCCTGCTGATCACTGTCGGGGCAGAGACCTTTCAGCAGCAAGGACCTCCTGGGAAGCATGAGGAGGTGAGGGGAGTGACCCCAGGGGTCAAAACTGAGAAGAGCTGCCGCCTGTCCCTCCTGCAGCCTCGCCCTCTCTCGTCCCTCGGGCTCACCCTCGCCCTCGCCACCCACCGAGCCAGAGTCCAAGTTAAACCCACTCTCCCTATGCAGCGGGACGGGGCCGGAGACCAGCACGGGCCACCTTGAATTCCTGGTGCTGTCTCACTCCAGCCTCCCCTGGAAGACTTCTGTTCCCCAGGCTCAGCTGATGGCCAGCCGTCTGATTTCACTGAGGAAACCGAAGCAGCCAGGAGAGGGCTGCCCGCTGGCTGCTGGATCACCGTTAGCACACGTGGGCTATCACCCCCGCCCCGGGTCAAAACCACTACAAGACCCGTTTCTTGACGCCATTTTACAGCAGGGCTGTGCTCACGCTTGCCCACCAGACTGGAGCCCGTCCATCGCCAGCTGCCAGGACAAGTGGGACGTGCGCTTGGAGCTGCAGCAGTGGAGCCCTCCTGCCTTTCTCCAGGGCCCTTCCTCACCCAGCCCACACTCGCCTCCCGGTGTCTCTCCAGGCTTCAAGTGTCTTCCACATGCATAGGAGTCACCAAATACGAGCTCCAGTTCAGACTGCACTAGAGACCAGATGCCCACTCGAAGTCGCCAGTGGGGCGTCTAACAAGCATCTCAAAATCAACGTGTCCAAAGCAAGCTCCCAGCCGGGCATAGTGGCTCACATCTATAATCCTAGTGCTGTGGGAGGCTGAGGCGGGAGGGTCACTTGAGCCCAGGAGTTCCAGACCAGCCTGGCCAACAGGCAAAACCCTGTCTCTACAGAAAGATACAAAAATTAGCCAGGTGTGTCCAGGCGCGGTGGCTCACGCCTGTAATCCCAGCACTTTGGGAGGCCAAGGCAGGCGGATTACCTGAGGTTATGAGTTCGAGACTAGCCTGGCCTACGTGGTGAAACCCCATCTCTACTAAAAATACAAAAATTAGCCAGGCATGGTGATGCATGCCTGTAGTCCCAGCTACCTGGGAGGCCGAGGCAAGAGAATTGCTTGAACCTGGGAGACAGAGGTTGCAGTGAGCTGAGATCATGCCACTGCCCTCCAGCCTGGGCAATAAGAGTGAAACTGTGTCTCAAAACAACAACAACAACAAAAAATTAGCCAGGCATGGTGGTGCGTGGTCCCAGCTACTCAGGAGGCTTACTTGAGCCCAGGAGGTCGAGCCTGCAGTGAGTTACGACTGTGCCACTGCATTCCAGCCTGAGTGACAGAGCAAGACCCTGTCTCAAAACAAAAACAACCAAATTCCTGAACTTGCCCTCACTGATCCACAGCACCGCCCCAGCTCAGTTGATGGTAATGCCATCTGCCAGGTACTCAGGCAAGTCCTCTCTGCCTCCTCTCCTTCACTTCGTCCACCACACATTCATCTGGCAAATTCCGTCACTCTGCCCTCAGAATGTCCTGCATTTGACCATCTCACCTGTTCTCACCACAGGGCCCACGCCACACCCCACCCTCTGGTCTCCCAGCTGCTGCCCGTGCCCACCGGCAGGCTCTCCTCAACCTCCGTGTTCTTGTCTCTCTCCACTAGAACATCAGCTTCACCAGGCAGGGGCACGGTGTCTTTGGCCCAGAGGGACCTCCAGTGCCCAGGGAGGGTGTGCGCAGTAGGTGCGCAGAGCTGTTCATTAGATGCCAACTGCGTGACAGAGACAGCTGGCTGAAGGCGAGGTTGGCTGGGCCAGTGAGCAGGTGACTGCTGTGCCAGGTAGGAGAGAACCCGTCCAAATTGTCCCAGCCCCCGACAGGAGGAAGTGGAGGAGGGCAGGTGCCCAACTTGGGTTGGAGGGGCCTGAGGTGCTCGTGACAAGACACTACTTCATGGGGACACAACTCAGCGGGGGCAGGGGTGGCCTCACTGGCAGCTGTGCTAGCAAAGCCCAGGGACAGTCTGCAGGGGTGGGGGCGCCGCAGGGCTGTGGTTCTCACCCGTAGAAGGGCAGCTCGTGGCACTTGAGGAGGTAGGCGCGGTAGTGGGTGCTCAGGGTGGCCTCACACCCATTGTTGCTGCTGGCTTCCTGCACCTGGCGGTAGGCGTTCAGCAGGCCCTGCTCGCCCAGCCCAGCCCTGGCCCCGCGGCCCCGGAGGGCAGCAAAGAGACCCTGGCCCCGCTTACAGAGGTGGGCGGGGAGGAAGGAATCCAGTTTCTCCCTGTGGAGGAATAAAGAGACAGGTGCTAGTGGCCCAGCCAGAGGGGCCAGGCTCATGGAGGAGGGTGGGGGAAGCAAGGTTGCCTGGAGGAAGCGGACACACAGCTACCTCCAAGTCAGAGGCTGGGTCAGGAGCCCAGGAGGGGAGACCCAGGCACCAGAGGGGATTCAGTTCCTGGCCCCTCTCTGAAGGGCAGACTCCAGGGCCAGCCTGTCCACCTCTGCCACAAACAGTTGGGCATCTGGTGAGAGGCGCCTCCTGTCTTGAGCTCGCTTCCTCCAGAGTGGGGGATGGTGACGCCCCCACCTGTCCCAGGTGAGCTCTCCCGGTCCTAAAACATGACAAGCTCTTCAAGTGCAGGCCCAGGATGGTGATGGGGCTCCCTGTGAGGCCCACCTGGGGCTATCCCTCTGCCCATCTGACCCAGGTCACCGTCTGAAGCCAGAGGCTCATCCTACGGCTCCAGATGCCTGCATGTCCAGCCAGGAAAAGGAACCCGGGCCCTACCTTCCCATACTTCCCACCAGTCCAGCCTCAGCCAGCAGCCTCTGCACTGCAGCCCATCTGCACCAAGGGCCCCTGCAGGGCCTGGTCCTGTCTCCCAACCCTTCCTGCCTCCTGCCTGGTTGGCTACCATGTGCTCACCCAGGAAACTCACAGGAGCCAAAGGAACAGACACAGGAGTCACCAGGCCCCTCTTCACCTCCAGAAGGGAAGGAACCACCACCCTGAGCACCTGCAGTGCACCTGGCACTCCAGAGGTCCCCCACCCCAACCTGTGAGGGCATACAGACACGCAGGGCAGCCAGGCAAGTGAAGGAGGCCCAGGAGACGGGCCCAGGTCTGCAGCTCACAGCAGAGGCAAGAGGCTGAAGGAGGGTCTGGAGGCCGAGCAAAGAGCCCCCATTCACCTGGAATCAGACTGCAGTGCCAGAGTTTCAGAGCAACGTCTCTGTCACCAACTCAGGAGAGGTGGGATTTCTGAACCAGTGGAACTTTTATAACCAAAACTGGTGCAGGGGTCTTAATGCTCTCAATGCTTTGTTCTGCCAGAAAAAAACGTGAAAACGCCAACCTACAACCAGCACAGGCTCACAAAAGAAAGGGCATCTCTCCCCTGCCACAGAGCAGGAGACCCTGGCATAACCGCAGCTAGTTCCGCGCCTCAGGCGGCGGGGGACCAGCCATTCAGATAAGCTTCGGGCGGACAGCTCAGTCTTTTTTTAAGACAGAGTCTCGCCCTCACCCAGGCTGGAGTGCAGTGGCTCCTCTCTGAAGGGCAGAGTCCGGGGCCAGCTTGTCTGCCCCTGCTGTGAGCAAGTGTACAGCCGTGAGCCGGTGACAGGCGCCTCCTGTCCTGTACCTGCTTGGCTCACTGCAACCTCCACCTCCCGGGTTCTCCTGCTTCAGCCTCCCAAACAGCTGGGATTACAGGTGTGTGCCACCACACCTGGCTACTTTTTGTATTTTTAGTAGAGACAGGGTTTCACCGTGTTGGCCAGGCTGGTCTCAAACTCCTGACCTCATGTGATCCGCCCCCTCAGCCCCCCAAAGTGCTGGGATTACAGGCGTGAGCCACTGCGCCCGGCCTAAGTGCTCAGTCTTTGAGGCATCTGAGGCCCCATTTCCCTGTGTGTGAAATGAGGACACACATCTGTCCTCGAGCACACGGACACCAGCCCACGCCCAGCATGAGGTAAGTGTTGAATAGACCTCACTGTAGTGTCTTTTTCAGTGAAGAGGGGAGGGGTCCTTGCTGCGGTTTCTGGAGCATCAGACACCACGAGCTACCATGGCAGAGGGGCCCAGGCAAGATACCTGCAGGCCCGAGGGAGCCATGAGGAGAGGTCTCTGGGGCTGTCCACCCTTCTCGGGGCTGCCGTGGGCATCTGCCATCTATCCCTCCACATCCCTTTTTCTGGCAACAGCTCCCACTTGTCATGTGGAAATCCGGCCTTTCCCGCTCTCGTCCAGGCTCATGAGGGACCCAGGGGAAGGTCGAGTGGCAGCTGATCAATGGCCTGGCCACTGACGGTGTTCCCTGTGGGTGGGCTGGGATCACGCTCCGCCATCAGAGTGAGTTGAGGGCTGAGGTCGGGTAAGGGATGAGAGTCTGTGTCTTCCTGCCACACAACTGTGGCAGCCACCTGGCCACAAGGCAAGCGCCCACACACGTGAGCTGGCCCAGGGGACGCAGGGCTGGGCGAGGGAAGTGAGGTGGGTCTGGGAGCCCAGCCAGAGCCGCTGCACTGAGCTTGGCCCAGGGCACATCAACCATCCTGGATTTGTCTGTTACATAAGGTGACATGCTACCCTTGCATCCTAACAGTTTAAGCTGGTTCAGCTGTCACTTACAAGAAGAACAGACATGCCCAGCACAAGGGCCAGGACCCCATGGTCACCAGCCTTCGGCCAGCTCAGCTGGGAGCCCTCAGTCTTGACTGTGAACGTAGGGGTGGCCCCTGCCCGGCTCCAGCTGTCAGTGGAGGGTCTCTGTCTCCACATCTGTCTCCCGACACCCACATGTTGCAGGGTTAGGGTGCAGAGAGCCCTCGCTAGGGTCAGGCTGGGCTCAAGCCCACCTTCACTGGAATTCTTTCCAAACCTCGGAATAATCCTCTATGGAGGCCAGAGACCGGCAGGGGCTTCGGCAGGGCAGACTCAATCCTCACCACCCAAGGCCGTGCTACTTTACACAGCAGAGAGCTTGGTTTTTCGAGAGGGCTGGGAGGTGGGCAGCCGGCATGCGACTGCCTGGGGGGCATCCCAGGAATCTGGAACTGGACTGTTACTGATGACAAAGGGTCAGTGTCTGGTTGGTCTCTAGCTGTGACTCTGAAAGCCCAGCTCCCCTGACCTCGGCCGGACGCGGGGCCCCAGATCTGCAGATTTATCTCCCAGACTTCACCCGAGTCTCCTGCCCAGGGCTGGTGAGGAAAAGGAGGCCGAGGGGGAGGTGGAGGTTGCAGTAAGCCGAGATCACACAAGTGAACTCCATCCTGATGACAGAGTGAGACTCGTTCTCAAAAAAAAAAAAAAAAAAAGAGGCTGGGGGTGGAGCAACTGCCTAGGGCCAGAGCAAGCATGTGAGGCTGAGGCCGCCCGACTCCAGGACCCTGCCCCCTACCCGCTGCGAGACCTAAGACTGCTTGTAAGTTGGATTCCGAGGACAAACTCCCACCAGCGTCCCCGCCTCAGGTCACACAGGCCCTTACCTCAGGGCGCAGGCGGCCGGCTGGCCGGGCTGGTAGGGCCCGAGCTGCACACGGCACACCAGGGCCCCCAGTGCCTCACAGTCCTCCACGTCGCACGGGTACCGAGCGGCCAGCACGTTGCCCTTGGCCTCCTCGTAGAGCAGCCGCAGGACCTCTTCGTCGTGGATCTGCAGGCCGGTATGGCAGGGAGTGCCGCTCAGCTGGGCTGGGGCAAGGTGTGAATGTCCAGGGGTCTAGGGACAGGGAAGCGGGGCGCGAGGGGCCGGGCCTGGTGGGGCCACTTGGGCTCCTGGCTCACCTGGAGCTCCCGCCGCTTTGGGAAGAACACGTTCCTTCGGAACTGCAGGAAAGGCTCATCTGGGGAGAGAGGCTGAGTCACTGCTAGGCCTCCCCATTCTACTTAGCCCTCTCCTCTCCCCTGACTGGCCCCGGCCCTGGCCCCAGCCCCCAACCTCATCCACCACAGCTGAGCAAACCCGAGGGCCGTGCAGAGGATCGGGTGCGCAGCTCATCCCAACGTGGCCCGGTGGCTCCCAGCCCAGCCCTCACTGGCGCTTCTCTCAGGGACCCCTTCCTCCCCTGCTGGGGCGGCTGACGGAGCCTGGGGGAGATGCGGGCCCTGCCCCTCAGCCGGGGCAGCTCCTTGTTGCAGGGCCCTGGCTGGGCTGGGAGCCAGAGCTGCAGACTCAGGGGTTCCCGAGGCAAGAACAGGCAGGCAGCAGCACTGACCCATGGCCAAGTCGTCATCCGGGGCGCTGGTGAAGCGTAACAGCAGCTCCGGCCACTGGCGTCCCAGCTTATAGGGCTGGTGCTTGGGCTTCAGCTGCACCTCTGCAGGATGAGAGGGGAAGTGGCCTGTGAAGCCTCTGACCATGCAGCCTCTCACCCTGCGGCCTCCCACCCTGAGGCCTCCCACCACGCAGCAACCTCCCACCCTGCGGCCTCCTACCCCGTGGCCTTCCACCACAGAGCGGCCTCCCACCACGCGGACTCCCACCATGTGGCCTCCCACCAGGCGGCCTCCTACCCCGTGGCCTTCCACCACACAGCAGCCTCCCACCCCGAGGCCTCCCACCACACAGCAGCCTCCCACCCTGAGGCCTCCCACCCTGCGGCCTCCCACCCTGCAGCCTCCTACCCCGTGGCCTTCCACCACACAGCAGCCTCCCACCATGTGGGATCCCACCACGCAGCTTCCAACCAGTCCAGCAGCTGCTCACCCACCCATCACATCACCCATTAGCAACAGCATGGTGACAGTTGCGACCAACAGTAACTGAGCAGGTGCCAAGGGTCCAGAGACATTTTGAGTGGTCTAGAGGCATTTATTGCTGCAATAACCCTACCCCTCATTTCACCCATAGAGCAAATGAACCTCAGAGAGGTCAAGTTGCTTGTCCATAGTCACACAGCAAGTGACAGGGGTCTGGCTCCAGCCACTAACTGTTCACTACAGCCCCAGGGCAAGCTGAAGCTGGAGGCTGTGGCCAATGGAAGGTGCTAGGGCACAGAGGGACCCGTAGTGCCATCAGGAAGCAGAACCTGAAATTGCCAACTGGGGCCCAGAGGCCCAAGGGGCTGCCTTGCCCTCCCCCTGGCAGAGCCTGGGCTTCCCCCTTGTGAGACCCTACCCCGACACCTCCGAGGAACTCCAGCTGACCTTCCATCCTGCAAGCTCTGCACCTCTGTGGCCCACAAGCAATCCAGCTCCTGCCCAGCCCTCCCACCTCATCTCCTCTCTCACTGCCTCTCCAGCTCTGCTCCTGCCACCCTGGCCTTCTTAAATCTCTTGCACGTCCCCAGCTTGCTTGTGCCAGGGCCACTGCGCTTGCTGCTACTTTTCCTGGACCCCTTTGCCCCAGATCCGTCCCGTGGCTAGCTGGCTCAGATCTTAGTTCAAGGGCCACCTTCCCTGGACCCCTAACTAAGGCAGCCTCGCCTAAAAATTTTCCACCACCCTAATGGCGCCACATCTGCTTGCCTTCACAGGCTGTTGGCCACCTGACTCTCTCTGCTGCTGCCACCCACAGGGGCTAAGGACTCGTCCACTGCTGCATCCCTGGGGCGTAGTGACCTCACCAGAGGTTGGCAGAATGACCAAGTGTACCCAGTCCAGCCCCTCAAACTCCAGGCTGCCCCATGCCACTACTGCTCTGGACCCAGAATCAATGCCTCAGGCCAGAAGGGACAAAGCCTTTCAGCTCACACACCAGCACCCACCAAAAAACAAAAACGCCAGGCTGGGTGTGGTGGTGCACATTTGTAATCCCAGCACTTTGGGAGGCCAAGGCGGGTGGATCATGAGGTCAGGAGTTCAAGATCAGCCTGGCCAACATGGTGGAACCCCATCTCTACTAAAAATACAAAAATTAGCCAGGAGTAGTGGGGGGCACCTGTAATTCCAGCTACTCAGGAGGCTGAGGCAGAGAATTGCTTGAACCTGGGAGGCAGAGGTTGGAGTGAGCAGAGATTGTGCCATTGCACACTCCAGCGTGGGTGACAGAGTGAGACTCTGTCTCAAAAACAAACAACAAAAAACAATGGCTACCTGGGTCTCTGCCTTCAAGAGGTGTGAGGCCACTTCCAAGTTCATCCAGAGATGAATGGGATGTCTGTCGCTGGCGTGCAGAAGCCAGAGGTTGCTACAAGCCTCAAGAGACCCCCCGATCCACGTCTCCAGTTCCACCCTTCCGAGGTCCCCACTGATGGCTGATCACCTCTCCTGCTGGCCTGAGGCCAGGGGTCCTCACCTCTGCTCTTTGGGCCATCTGGGACTTCCACCTGGATCCTGCTATTAACCCAAAAGAGCAGCCACAGCCTCCAAATGGGCCCCTTTGCCCACAGCCCTTCAACCCAGCCCTGCATCCAGTCTCTGCAGCCCTTTCTTGTCCCCTCATTTCTGGTGCAGATGTCCCGGAGGCTCCACAGCCCTCATTTGCAACCTAGACCCTCGGCCCCACCCACCTGCCACCACCTCCAGTAGGGAAACACCATTTACCCTCAACAGTCACCTCCCGGCTCCCTCCAGAAAGGGCTCCATCAACTCCCCTCACTTGGCCACTGAGCCCCTCATGGAGTCCTCACACTCTCTCTGTCTGGGAAGGATGTCAACTCAAAGGATGTCAGGGCTGGAAGATATGGAGATCATCGACTTCACAGCGGAGAAGCTGAAGCTCAGGAAGGCACAGTTGACTGCCTGAGGCCACAAGGGGTTAATGGCTAAACCAGGAACAGAGCTCTGCTTCCTGAACCTCCCTTCACAATACTTTAGGCTCTAAAGTTCCAGTGGTGGCCAGGTGCAGTGGCTCATGCCTGTAGTTCCAGCACTTTGGGAGGCTGAGGTGGGTGGATCACTTAAGGTCAGGAGTTCGAGACCAGCCTGGCCAATATGGTAAAACTCTGACTCTACTAAAAATACAAAAATGGCCGGGCGCGGTGGCTCACGCCTGTAATCCCAGCACTTTGGGAGGCCGAGGCGGGCGGATCACAAGGTCAGAAGATTGAGACCATCTTGGCCAACATGGTGAAACCCCGTCTCTACTAAAAATACAAAAATTAGCTGGGCATGGTGGCACGTGCCTGTAATCCCAGCTACTCAGGAGGCTGAGGCAGGAGAATTGCTTGAACCCAGGAGGCGGAGGTTGCAGTGAGCTGAGATCGTGCCACTGTACTCCAGTCTGGCGCCTGGCGACGGAGTGAGACTCTGTCTCAAAAAAAAAAAAAAAAAAATTACAAAAATTAGCAGGGTGTGGGTTGCTTGTTATCCTAGCTACTCAGGAGGCTGAGGCAGGAGAATCGCTTAAGCCCACGAGGCAGAGGTTGCAGTGAGCCCAGACTGCACCCAGTGCACTCCAGCCTGGGCAACAGAGCAAGATTCTGTCCCAAAAAATTAAAAATAAAATAAATCAATAAAATAAAGTTCTAACGGTGAGTTCTCTGGGGCAGGGACACCACCAGTGTCTTCCCTCCTGTATTCCCAGCATCTAGAATGCCACTTGGCCTGAGAGAGGCTTTGTGTGTCCTTGTGGAATGAGCACAGTAACTGACTAGATGGGGCCTCAGGAAGTCCTGAAGACAAGGATGCCCTTCCTCCTGCCTACAGCCCAGCCCTGACCAGCCTTAACCCCAAGCCCCAGCAGCTCAAAAGACTCCTATCTTCAGAACTCCAGCAGTCCCAGAATTCCAGATGGGGGCCTTCCTGCCTGAAGGCTGTTATCCAAATGGGACAGAAGGTCCCTGGAGCCCTGTTCCATGCAGAGTGACAATGGCATGGAGAAGGCCAGGCCCTGCCAAAACATCCGGCATGAAGGGCAGCTCCAGAAGATGTTGCCCCTCCCTGCCCTTGCAGGGCACTCACTGCCCGGGGGCATCTGTCACCGCTTCACCCCATCAGGGGTGGGGGAGGCCAAGGGTTCTAGGGGGCCCAAGTCATAGCCGAAGTAGCCTTTGAGCCTCCCTGAACCCAGCCTGGGAACAGAGTGGGTACTGACTTTGTGATGGGGTCTTCTGCCACCCTCCTCCTGCACAGGCGACAAAGCAGCCCATTCACATTCATTCCAGCCTCCTGCGGGCCCTGGGGGAACAGGAATGTGGTGAGGAGGGATGGGGGCAGAGGAGGTTCGAGAGGGAGAGGCGGCAGGCTGCCCAGCAGGCTCTGGGAGCTTCCCCAGGCAGGGCAGGGGCCAAGGCAGGTAGAACTGCACCCCAGCTTTCAGACACAAAGACACAAAGCAAGGGGCCTACAGTCCTGATCTGCAGCCTGGAGGTGAAGGAGAGGTGGCCGGGCTGGGCGTGGGGTGGCTGCGGAGCCAAGGCAGCAGGAAGAGGGTAGGCAAGAGCCTCCCAGCAGCAGCTGAGCAGGAAGGGGGGAGGACACTGGCAGGGGGGAGGACATGGAGGGAAGGACGAGGGTGGGGGATGGGGTGGCCAAATGCTCCTTCTCCCCCCACCAGCAGCCTCAGGAGAAGTAACTGCTGGAGGCCCCTTGGGCCTGACTCAGGCTGTCCTGGGCACTTCCTCAATAGGACTGGTTACCCACTTCTTGCCTGCATTCCTCTACAACGAAGGGAATGTGTAAGCTAAGAAAACACACCGGCCACTGCGCTGATTTACTAAATAACAACCTGGGGCAGCCTCTCCCTTGGCCCCTCCTGTGCGAACCAGCAGGCTCAGAGACCCTGTTCAGCAAGGGACCCCAGGCTGAGGGTCTAGAGAGCCACTGCCCCCAAGTCCCTCCATCTTTCAATCTCAGCCTGAAAGGGCAGGATGTGGGTGGTCACGAGGCCAGCCAGGCAAGTCACGTCCCTACTCTTCTCACCCTCCCTACCCTCACTAAGAGCCTCAGGGTCAGAGGGGCCTGCTTCCTGTACTCTGTTGCCTCTCCTCCCTGCCTCCAAGGAACAGGAACAGTTTGAAGCAGCTGGCCAGGAAGCACGCAGGCCTGGGTCTGTCTTGCTCCTACCACGCAGTGGTCTCACCACCCCAACCTCGACTTGCTCGTCTGCAAGACTGGCCTGGGCCTGACGATCAGGTGAAATCATGGCTCCCAAACGCCACCCAAGTTGTGGCAAAGGTTATGCCCCGCAGACCAGGCCCCCTTCCTCCTGCAGTACTGTTCCCTGACAACCCAGCTCCAGCACGACCATGCAGGGCAGACTGGGCCATTCCTCCACCACCAGCAGAAAGAGAGACAGCAGGGGCAAGAGCAGGGCCAGGAGCAGGGGCCTTCTCAGGGCTCTAGGTGCTCAGATGGGTGGACAGCTTAGGACACACCCAAGTCCCACCATCCCCCATGAGCAGTGGCCGGCAGCTCTGAACACTGCCCCCTCCCTCTGGTACTGGTCAGTGCCCTTCCCACCCTCCAGCCTGGGCTCCTCACTGCCAAGCCTTACCCAGCAGAGGCGAGACCAGCCAGAGCGCGAAGACATCCAGGGCGATGTCTGGGAGCTGCAGGACCTCACGGACGGCGCGGTGCAGCTCATGGGCGCTAAGTGAGGGCAGGTTCTCCACAGCCAGGGGCACCACCGTGTCATCCGCCAGGTATACCAGCACATCAGCCGCTGTGATGGAGGGGCAGGCTCAGCTGAGGCCTCTGCCTGGCACAGCCAGGCCCACCAGGTACCCTCTACCACCCACTGGGGCTGGAGCCCCCACCCTACACCCCTCGGGGGTGACCAGGGCCACACTTCTGCAGCAGAGTCCCTGCCAGAGGCAGAGCCCTAGGAGCCTCCAAAGATCCTAACATGAGTGCTATTAGTGCTTCCTTGAGACTCTCAAACCACCCAGAAACCCAGTAACGCCTGCCAGGAGACCTGCCCCACCCCAATCCCCCAAGATTAAAATTAAGCCTGGCCATTGCAACCCACCCCTCACCACCATAGCAGCCCCAAGGATTCAGCTGTGCTTCTGCCCTGAGCAAGAATGTTCCACAGGTGCGAAACAACAGCACAGAGGGGCTGAACCCATCCTGAGGCTATCACGGTTAGTCTCCGGCTGGCAGGAGTGAGAGCTGGTGACCCATGCTCTCCTCAGGCAAGTCTCTCTCTGGCTCAGGCTAAGATGGGAACAGAAGATTCCTTAGGTCACCCAGGTTAAAGCAGGTTCCAGGTCTCAGCTTCCTTAGGACTCTTTAAGCCTCAGGAGTCAATATTGGGTCTTTCAGGTTAGCCTGAAGCAGGCTAGGGAAGAACAACCCAAATAGCTGAGAGTTCCCTTGGGACAACTGTGGGACACCAGAGCCAGAGACACTTAGAAGAGCAACCAGAGTCAAATCCCCATCCCTGGGATAGCAGGCATGGTGGAGGAACACCGAGCTTTTGGGCCGACACATTCAGGTTCCCATCCTTGCCGGGTCGCTGGTCAAGTTCAGCAAGTCAATTTAAGTGTCAGGCTGGGGATGGGGGCTCACGCCTGCAATCCCAGCACTTTGGGAGGCCAAGGTGGGTGGATCACGAGGTCAGGAGTTCGAGACCAGCCTGACTAACATGGTGAAACCCAGTCTCTACTAAAAATACAAAAAATTAAATGGGTGTGGTGACAGGCACCTGTGATCCCAGCTACTTGGGAGGCTGAGGCAGGAGAATTGCTTGAACCCAGGAAGTGGAGGTTGCAGTGAGCCGAGA
>PVKV010037234.1:0-14995 GCA_004027835.1 Alouatta palliata
CTGTAATCCCAGCACTTTGGGAGGCCGAGGCGGGTGGATCACGAGGTCAAGAGATCGAGACCATCCTGGTCAACATGGTGAAACCCCGTCTCTACTAAAAATACAAAAAATTAGCTGGGCATGGTGGCACGTGCCTGTAGTCCCAGCTACTCGGGAGGCTGAGGCAGGAGAATTGCTTGAACCCAGGAGGCGGAGGTTGAGGTGAGCCAAGATCACGCCATTGCACTCCAGCCTGGGTAACAAGAGCGAAACTCCATCTCAAAAAAAAAAAAAAAAAAAAAAAAGTTATATGGAGCTGGGCGTGGTGGCTCATGCCTATAATCCCAGCACTTTAGGACGCTGAGGCAGGCAGATCACTGGGTCAGGAGATTGAGACCATCCTGACCAACTTGGTGAAACCCTGTCTCTACTAAAAATACAAAAATTAGCCAGGTGTTGTGGCACAAGCCTGTAGTCCCTCCCAGCTACTTAGGAGGCCGAGGCAGGAGAATCACTTGAACCAGGGAGGCAGAGGTTGCAGTGAGCCGATATCACGCCACTGCACTCCAGCCTGGGCAACAGAGTAAGACTCCGTCTCAAAAAAGAAAAGTCACATGCATAGGCCCCAAGTGGGCTATATGTGGCCTGAGCTCAGCCATCCTGCCGTGTGGTCAGTGTTGCTCCCAAAAAAGTCATCAGAAATATGGCCGGGCACGGTGGCTCACGCCTGTAATCGCAGCACTTTGGGAGGCTGAGGCTGGGGGATCACCTGAGATCAGGAGTTCCATACCAGCCTGACCAACATGGTGAAACCTTGTCCCTACTAAAAATACAAAAATTAGCCAGGCATGGTAGCGCATGCCTGTAATCCCAGCTACTCAGAAGGCTGAGGCAAGAGAATCACTTGAACCCAGGAGGTGAAGGTTGCAGTGAGCTGAGATCACGGCAATGCACTCCAGCCTGGGTGACAGAGCAAGGCTCTGTCTCATAAATAAATAAATAAGAAAGACTGGCAGGCTCACACCTGTAATTTCAACACTTTGGGAGGCTGAGACAGGCGGATCATGAGGTCAGAAGTTGAAGACTAGCCCAACCAACATGCTAAAACCTCATCTCTGCTAAAAATACACACACAAAAAAAATTATCAGGGCACGGTGGCATGTGCCTGTAATCCCAGCTACTCAGGAGGCTGAGGCAGGAGAATCACTTGAACCTGGGAGGTGGAAGCTGCAGTGAGCCAAATCATGCCACTGCACTCCAGCCTGGGTGACAGAGCAGAGCTCTGTCTCAAAAATAAATAAATAAATAAAAGTAATCAGAAATAACTTGGAAAAATTCCACATTCATCACCCTCCAGGGCCCAAGCTGAATTCCACTGTGGCCTTTCTAGCTAGCCTTCTGGATACCAATGGGGTCAGGGAGATATGGAGGCTAACAAGGCCTCCCAAGGCCTAGTTTGGGACCCTCCCTACTATCAAGAAGCAAAATCTCACATATAACCCACTAGCTTAGTTCCCCCTCAAATCATCCCTTCCACAGCTTTCAAGGGCAGAACTCAAAAGGGCCTCCACTACTTATTAGCTGTGACATTAGGTAAGTTATTGCTCTGATTCTCAGTTTCCTAACTTTCAAAGGGGTATGTGCTGAGTATTACGAAATAATATAAATTGTTCTTTTAGGACCTTGTTAACTCTCTTCTGTGGCTCAGGCCTGCTTTAAGAGATACTAAGGCCAGGTGTGGTGGCTCATGCCTGTAATCGCAGCACTTTGGGAGGCCAAGGTAGGCAGATCGCTTGAGGTCAGGAGTTCCACATAAGCCTGACCAAGATGATGAAACCCTAGCTCTACTAAAAATACAAAAATTAGCCAGGTGTGGTGGTGCGCAACTATAACCCCAGGTACTTGGGAGGCTGAGGCATGAGAATCACTTGAACCTGGGAGGTGGAGGTTGCAGTGAGCCAAAATCTCAAGAATGCACTCTAGCCTGGGTGACAGAGACAGACTTTGTCTCAAAAAAAAAAAGACAGAGAATGAGACAGAAGTCCCAGAATCTCAGCTCAGATCACTTCAAGTTTTTAAATACTCTAGGCTGGGTGCGGTGGCTCACACCTGTAATCCCAGCACTTTGGGAGACCAAGGCAGGTGGATCACCTGAGGTCAGGAGTTGGAGACCAGCCTGGCCAACATGGTGAAATGTCACCACTAGTAAAAATACAAAAATTAGTCAGGCGTAGCCAGGTGCGGTGGCTCATGCCTGTAATCCCAGCTTTTGGAGGGATTTGTAATCCTACTTTGGGAAGTTGAGGCAGGCGAATCACCTGAGGTCAGGAGTTTAAGACCAGCTTGGCCAACATGATGAAACCCCGTCTCTACTAAAAAATACAAAAATTAGCCAGGCGTAGTAGTGTGTGCCAGATACTTGGAAGGCTGAGACAGGAGAATAGCTTCAACCCAGGAGGCAGATGTTGCAGTCAGCCAAGCTTGTGCCACTGTACTCCAGCCTGGGCAACAGAGTGAGACTCTGTCTCAAAAAAAAGAAAAAGTCAGGCATGATGGCAGCACCTATAGCCTCAGCTACTCCTGACGCTGAGGCACAAGAATCACTTGAACCCAGGAGGCAGAGGTTGCAGTGAGCCAAGATCACCCCACTGCACTCCAGCCTGGGTAACAGAATGAGACTCTGTCTCAAAAAAAAATCTCTACTGTGATGACAACAATCAAATAACATCTGTGCTGGAATTGGTCTTCCACTAATAAGATTCCTTTATTTTTTCCAAAATTTCTGAAGGGACCCTTACTTTTTGGAGACAGAAGACTGTGGACACTCAGCCCAATCAGGCTCTGAGACTGCCTGGATTACTCCTACCACTCCTATCCTGGGCTCACCTGCCTGATCAATCATATTTTTGCGACTGAATCACTGGCAAGGTCAAGTACAATTTATTTCTTGGTGTACATGAACATCATTAAAAGAGCAGCAAACAATGCCTGCATAAAAGGTGTGTCAAAGGACATATCAGCCTCCCTGGGCTAACTCCATTTGTTTCCCATGAGCATTGAGGAGCTTTTGGATCCAAAAGGAAGCTGGATCCAGGCCTCTCAAAGAGCTCAGCTTTACACTGAAGATGCTCATGGCTGCTGCCTCCAGAGGGCACTATGAGCCCTAACCTCTGCCTGTTGCTGCCCAATCCAAAACCACGTGCCATGACAAGCACTAGTCACATGGAATGGCAAGCCCAGAACACCCTGCCCAGAATAGCAGGATTCCCACTCTTGTGGCAGATGAAAGAAAGAAAAGCATAGACAGGTAGTTAGTTGGGCCAGTCCTCAGGCTCCTGTCCCATGGACAAAAGCTCAGAAGGAGAGGTGTAGCCAGTCCAAATAGGGCTGCCAGAACTTGTGAACTGGACACACTGGCCCAACATCCAAATTGATCCCCTGGGGTCCTATTCTGGCTCTAGTGCTGGAAACTTACGTAAATTGCGCCTAGTTGGGTTCTATCATTATCAAATAACTGGTAATAATGTTGAATGAAGCTGGATCCAATCTGCTCCCAAATTGGCTTGTCTCCCATTCTGGAGCGTCACCCGGCCTCACAGAGACCTGCAAGACCAATGAGACAGGGAGGGAAGCATTGGTACCCCAAGAGTAGGAGGTGACAAGCCACTGACCCCCACCCTTCGCTGGCCTTCCTGGAGTCCTTTGCTGAGATCTGTTCCCTTAGAGAACCTGGAGAGGCCCTCGGGAACTGGTAGGACACCACTCCCAAGCCAGACTGGTGCTGGGAGCCCAGAGGTCGACCAGACCCGGCCTTTCCTTTGAGTTCTTGGTTAATGAGACTCATAGGTGCCAGGGTTGTGGAACATACAGGAGGGGTGCTGAGGGTGGATCTACAACAAAGAAAGGACAGAGCAGGCCCTTCAAAGCCCAATACGGGGAGAGACTTTACGGGAGGAGATAACTCCTCCAATATCTTTCCATGTAATCCTCTTAACAACCTGCAAGGTGAGAGTTATTGCTGTTCTTCCCACTTTACAGCCCAGAACAACTGCTATCTGTGTGTGTGTACTGTTTTGTATTACAGCCTTCAGGTCCCCAACACTGTCCCAGGGCTATGCTGACAGATGGAGGAAGACCCAGTGAGGGGTAGGAGAAGATTCTCAAGGCCCCTCTTCTGACAAAAACAGCAAGTGACTCCCTTAGTCTCATGGCGACAGTTTACAGCCCAAAGGCCAGGTGATACCTGACCTGGCCCTTTCTAGGATATTTCTTCGTTTATGGGAGTGACTTCTACCCACTTAAGAGCTGGGGACGTGAGTTCAAGCATCAGAGGGAAAGCTGAGGGTTGTGCGAAGCGGAGACGGAGGCTGTAAGGGGGAAACGTGTCATCTCTTCACATCCTTCATCCCAGCATTGCTTTTACCCCAAGGAGCTCTCTCTCTTGGGTCTCTGAGAGGGAGGGGATATCCCCACCCAACTAGAGACCATGGCTGTAAGGATACTGGATGGAAAACCCAAGCCCCAGAGGGGAGAGCCACTTGGGCCCCTCCCAAGTAGGGAAGCCCACATCTTGCTGCTGCGGATCCCCTGACTATAGAGCCACGTGTTGTTCTGTGGCTGGCCCCAACTGTAGAGGAGCCCATCCGCTCTGTCCTGATAATAAGACTCTGAACCAAAGCAATGAGGAGTTGGGTTCTACCCCAGCAGACAAGCATTCGCAGTAGTGGGATCTGATGCGAGTCACCGCCCTTCTTAGGGCCTCAGCCACCTCCACTGTAAAATGGGGATGGCAACCTGACAGCACCAGTGATCCAGAAGCTTCTCTAAGGGAACGTGGTAAAGCCCCTCAGCTCAACATGGTTAAATGCTAGCTCACTGCAGTCCCTGTGACCTCACCCAAAGCCAGAGGAGCCAGTGGGGAGGAACTGTGTACGGGAACAGTGACAAAGCAGCCAATCTCTCACCCTGTGACCAACACTGAAGCCAATGAGGGACCAGGAAGCTAAGCCAGCTTTATTTTAGGTCCCCTAGGAGGTAGTGGCACTAAAAATAGAAGCTCAGTTCTGGGATGACTAAGAAACGTCCAGGAAAATCTAAAGCAAGCAGAGGAGAAAGCTTAGATCCCGTCACACCTGCCACACAGGAACACAAGGTGTATCCCAATTCATACTCTGCCAAGAAACAAATCAACAAGTGGGGAAAGCACAGGACCATCATCTAGTCTTAGCTGTGGTCTTGGTCACACTTCCAAAGGGTCAGACTCTGGCTGTACCCACATACAAACTTAAAGAGTACCTAAGGCAGAGCACAGCTCCCGCCCCTGGTATTTCTGCCCCTTCCACCCTGGTACTTGCTATGCTTAGTCACTCAGTGTGCCCTGACCCTGCTGCAGCTTCCAAGATGCCATACCCAGTGCCTAAGAGCTCTGAGGGTAGGGGAAAAGCTGGAAGATGGGTAAGGGCCATGTCTCCTTCTACCCTTGGCCCACAGCAAAGTTGGGCAGTCCTCAGAAAGCGTATGCCAACCAGAAGAAACAGCACCAGCAAATGTTTCGGGGCATGAAAAGGGTCTCATTCTGTCCCCCAAGTTGGGGTGCAGTGGTGCCATCTCAGCTCCCTGTAGCCTGGACCTCCAGGACTCAAGCAGTCCTCCCACATCAACCTCCCAAGGAGCTGGGATTCCAGAAAAGCACCACCACGCCTGGCTGCTTTTTGTATTTTCTGTAGAGACAGGCTTCGCCATATTGCTCAGGCTGGTCTTAAACTCCTAAACTCAAGTGATCCACAGCTTGGCCTCCCAAAGTGCTGGGATTACAGGCATGCGCCACCACGCCCAGCCTGTGATAACTTGCTGATACAAAAACTCCTTGACTGAAGTAGTGGTAGAGGCAAAAGGGGTGGAGGGATAAAGAAAGGAAAGGACCCTTTAGCCTGGTAGAGCAGGGCAGAGTGGGGAAGAGTAATCTCTCTGAGGAATAGGACAGATCAGGGGCTCCCAGAAAATGAGAAGTAACCTTCAAAACTAAGTGGATTGAGGCCTGCATCACCATCTTGTGTTTATTTCCGTGTAGTGATCACAACAGCCACATGGTCAGACTCACTGTCATCCAGTGATGTCAATGGGTCTTGCCCTAAGTTCATCTGTTACATCAGTGCTGACACTGGGTCCTCTGGTCAAGGCCCATCTCTTTCTGCTAACTCTGCATCCCTGAGCTCAAAACCACAAAGCTGACCATACTCCTCCCATACAACACCCTTGCTTTTGGCTTAAAGGTCAAACCCCTAAGCTTCACAGGTGACCATCCACACTCATCCCCATCTCCCTAGTCATTCTCTCCTACCTTGATCTAGCTACACACATAGACATACCAAAATCTGCTGAGAGCCTGCTCACCATGTTTTTTTGTTTGTTTGTTTGTTTGTTTTTCCTTTGAGACAGTTCCCCTCATTGCCCAAGCTGGAGTGCAATGGCACGATCTTGGCTCACTAAAACCTCACCTCTGGGGTTCAACCAATTCTCCTGCCTCAGCCTCCTGAGTAGCTGGGATTATAGGTGCACACCACCACACCTGGCTAATATTTTCTATTTTTAGTAGAAACGGGGTTTCACCATGTTAACAAGGCTGGTCTCAAACTCCTGACCTCAGGTGATCCACTTGCCTCAGCCTCCCAAAGTATTGGGATTACAGGTGTGAGCCACCACGCCTGGCCCTCATGCCCGGCCCTCACAGTGTTTTGTGCACAGGCAAGTTCCCTCCTGCAATCCCCACCCTTCCCACATCTGCTCAGTCAATTCTGCTCTTCATCCAAGTCACCACTGAGACTCCACCTAATTGGGGACTCCTTCTCAGATTCAAATTTTGACCCCCCACCCACACGTGCAAACTCCTTACCAACACACCCAGGCCCTATTCCTCTGCCTGAGAGCACTGTGGTTCTGGGCTGTGAGGGTTATGGTGTGGTTTTTGCCACATACACACCCCTACCCACCGAAACCCTGTCTCCCAGCACAGAACATGGCACAACAAACAAGAACTTATAGTTTCTGACTCCAAACCTCCCACAAAGCTTTCAAGTCATGGATGGGAGGCAGCGCTCGAGTCCAAAAAAAAAAAAAAAAAACAAGCAAAAGTGCATAGCCCCTCTCCTATCTCCATGCAATATGGGACAGGGGTCCAGGACAGACTGTGAGGATGTTCCCCAGAATAGCCAGCAAGTCCTGATCTGTCTAAACATTTACTGTGCACGTAACAGGCTGGAAAGAAACAAAAAAGCATGGGCTCAGAGGCAGCCTCACATTAGATGGGGGACTGACCATCATGACAGCTTCTCCTTACAGCTCTTGTTAGAGGGCCACAGACCACCCCATCTCCTGCTTCACCCCAACAGTCCACAGGCTGACTGAGGCCAGGCTCCTTGAAAAACAGAAAAGACTCTGTCTCAGCAATTGTGGCCCTTTCCCAACACATTGGCACAGAGACAGAGATGTCACAGCCTTGTGAATAATTTTCAGTTGTTCAGCCATAGACCCCAGCTTAAAACTTCTAACCCAGGAGATCCCGTTAGACAACAGGAAAACTCCATTTTATTCTCCAATTTTAAGTGTTTCCAAGAACAAAATTCAAAATAACAGTTTCTGGCTGTGGACACTTCATTTTCTTTTTTTTCTTAATTTTTTTGAGATGGAGTTTCACTCTCGTCGCCCAGGCTGGAGTGCAATGGCGCGATCTCAGCTCACTGCAACCTCTGCCTCCGGGTAGCTGGGATTACAGGCATGTGCCACCATGCCCGGCTAACTTTTGTATTTTTAGAAGAGACAGGGTTTCACCATGTTGGCCAGGGTAGTCTGGAACTCCTGACCTCAGGTGATCCACCCGCCTCGGCCTCCCAAAGCACTCACATTACAGGCGTGAGCCACTGCGCCCAGCCACTTCATTTTCACTAATGGATATTAGGCATAGAAATGTGCAAAGAGGCCAGGCACAGTGGCTCATGCCTGTAATCCCTGCACTTTGAGAGGCTGAGGCGGGTGTATCCCGAGGTCAAGAGATCAAAACCATCCTGGACAACACGGTGAAACCACATCTCCACTAAAAATACAAAAATTAGCTGGCCCTGGTGGTGTGCGCCTGTAGTCCCAGCTGCTGAGACAGGAGAATCGCTTGAACCCGGGAGGTGAAGGTTGCAGTGAGCTGGGATTGTGCCACTACACTCCAGCCTGGCGACAAGAACGAGACTCCGTCTCAAAAAAAAAAAGAAAAGAAATGTGCAAAGAGCTTATGTGTACTTGTTTGTAATCACACTCTGTGAGTCAATCCCCAAGTTAGAGATGACCAAAAGGAGACTCAGTGAGGTTAGCCAACTCCAACTCACTCTAGGTCAGCAGCTCATAGATAGTGGAAATGAACTGAACACATTTGGAGGTCTCTCCATAATCAGGACTCCTAGTGACAACTTGGGCCTGGAGACAAAACAAACAGACCACATCAGTGAGAGCACTGCTCTGAGCTTGGCTATCTTAGAGAAGGGCAAGCCAGTCCTAAACCAGGGCTTCCACCTCCAAACAAAGGCCTCGGGCACAAGAGTTCCACATCAAATCCAGAGTCCAAACAACAGGAGTTTTCATGGAGGATGATGTCAGTTTTCTCAAACCTTCTAAGTCACCACCCTGTTCTACCATCTCAGCAAAGCAGACAGAGATCCTAGCCTAGCCAGACTTGAGGGAGAAGAATGATCAGGAAGACAATGTCACTCCTTCCAGACAGGCACACAGAAAGATTCTCACATGTCTGAAGGCTCACTGCTGAGGCCCACAGGGAATGCCAGCAGATTTGCATGGCCTGCAGTGAGGGGCCTGAAATTGGTACAAGTCGTGGCTATCTCCACACATGCTATCAGCAAGGCCAAAAACACAGGCCTGAAGCACAGCCTGGAAAGGACTCCTCCAACCGGGAGACTGACAACCAGTCTCAATTAAATCCCTCAGGACCAAACTCCTCAGGCATGGTAGCTCACATCTGTAATCTCAGCACTCTGGGAGGCCCAAACAGAAGGATCAATTGAGTCCAGGAGTTCCAGACCAGCCTCAGCAACAAAGTCCCATATCCACAAAAAATTTAAAAAATTAGCCAGGCATTGGTCGGGCACAGTGGCTCATGCCTGTAATCCCAGCACTTTGGGAGGCTGAGGCGGGCGGATCATGAGGTCAGGAGTTCAAGACCAGCTTGGCCAGCATGGTGAAACCCCGTCTCTACTAAAAATACAAAAAATTAGAGGGGCATGGTGGCATGTACCTGTAATCCCAGCTACTCGGGAGGGTGGGCAGGAGAACTGCTTGAACCAGGGAGGCAGAGGTTGCAGTGAGCCGAGATCACACCACTGCACTCCAGCCTGGGCGACACAGCGAGACTCCGTCTCAAAAAAACAAAAAAAAGAGAGAGAGATTAGAAGCTGAAAAAAAAAAAAATTGACAGGACAAGACTCTGCCTCAGAACAAACAGGACAGGCATGGTGGCTCATGCCTGTAATCCCAGAACTTTGGGAAGCCGAGGCAGGTGGATCACCTAAGGTCAGGAGTTCAAGACCAGCCTGGCCAACATGGGTGAAACCCCGCCTCTACTAAAAATACAATCAGTTAGCCGGCCTCGGTGGTGTACACTTGTAATCCTAGCTACCCGTGAGGCTGAGGCAGGAGAATTGCTTGAACCCGAGAGACGGAGTTTGCAGTGAGCCAGGAACGCCCCACTGTACTCCAGCCTGGGCAACAAAGTGAGATTCTGTTTAAAAAAAAAAAGCCAGGCGCAGTGGTTCACGCCTATAATCCCAGCAATTTGGGAGGCCAAGGTGGGTGAATCACCTGAGGTCAGGAGTTTGAGACCAGCCTGGGCAACAGGGTGAAAACCCATCTCTACTAAAAATACAAAAATCAGCTAGGTGTGGTGCCATGTGCCTGTAATCCCGGCTACTCGGGAGGCTGAGGCAGGAGAATTGCTTGAACCCAAGAGACAGAGGTTGCAGTGAGCCAAGAACATCCCACTGTACTCCAGCCTAGGCTACAGGGACTCTGTCTCAAAAAAATAAAAACAAAACAAAAACAAAACAAAAACAAACAAGTAAAGAAAACAACCCTTGGAGCCAGAGCATAAAAAGCGTCTTGTGGGTGTGGTGGCTCATGCCTATAATCATGACTGTAATCCCTCAGACAGTCTGGGAGTCCAAGGCAGGAGAACTGCTTAAGCCCAGGAGTTTGAGACCAGCCTGGGCAACACAGTGAGACCTCTTATCTACAGGGGAAAAAAAAAAAAGCTGGACATAGTGGCATGTGCCTATAGCCCCAGCCACTCAGGAGGCTGAGGTGGGAAGATGGCTTGAGCCAGGGAGATGAGACCTTGCACACAAAAAAAGTGTCCTGAGGGCAGAGCAGCAAGCAACCAGACAGAAAGACACTGCCAGGTGCCAGTCTTTCAGGAAAAACTGTCCCCACTGATTTTATGGTCTGAGGAGGGATGCTATGTATTCCATCCCATGGCCCTGCAATGACTTCCCATGGCACCTGGAACAAAGTCTCAACCACTTACCCTGTCTTCAAGGCCCTAGGTGACCTGGCCCTCGGTGACCTGGTCCTCCTAGCTGTCCAACCTCATCTCTTGCCACTCCCTCCCCTCCTCTGCAGTCACACCAGGCACTTTGCTCTATCTGGAACGTGCCGAGTCTGTTCTCTCCGCAGGGCTTTGAAACTGTTGCTCCTTCTATCTGGACCACTCTACTCCCTAGACCTTCGTGTGTCACATTATGTGCCAGCTCAAATGTCATCTCGTCCACACCTCCCCTGACTACGCGGTCTAAAGTAGCTGTCTAGTGGCCGGGTACAGTGGCTCATGCCTGTAATCCCAGCACTTTGGGAAGCTGAGCAGGAGGATCACTTGAGGTCAGGACTTCGAGACCAGCCTGGCCAACATGGCAAAACCCCATCTCTACTAAAAATACAAAAATTAGTCAGAAGTGGTGGTGCATGCCTATAATCCCAGCTACTCGGGAGGCTGAGGTGGTAAAATCACTTCAACCTGGGAGGCAGAGATTGTACTGAGCCAAAATCATGCTACTGCACTCTAGCCTGGAAAACCGAGTGAGACTGTCTCAATTAAAACATAAATAAATAAAGTAGCTGTCTAGTTACCCATTTTGCCTCCTGTATTGTTTTCTTAGCACTTACCATTGCACAACATTTTCACATTTTTGTATTTGTTTATGGTCTGTCTCCCTGACCAAGCACCCCTAGTTATCCCTGTTCCCATGGTACCTGGCCCAGCTCTCAATAACTATTTGTTGACTAAGTGCATGAGTGTGTCAGAGCCTGGGCTGAGAGGCCAGCCCTTCTTCTCTGAAGGAATGAGTTCTGGGCAAACTCTACTCAAATGGCCTAGTGACCCACTTCCCCTCCACCCACATCTTCTGTCCAAGCTGTGAGGAAACAATTGTTTGTTGTCTACCCAGCTGTCTGTGGCATGTGGCAAGTGGGGCTTGGCCCCAATACTCTCTCACGCCGAAGGTCCTAGTGACCTGAGGGACGGCTGTGGCTGAACAGCAAGCACAGCCACACCCTCAAAGACCTGGCCTCTACCCTGCTCCACCTCTCCCTTGTTATGTGACCCTCTGACTCTGTCCCATCATCAGTAATTGTAGGGTGTTAGGAGGAAATACAGAGTAAGAGAGGAAGACCCAGGTGTAAGAAGTTAGTATGGGTTCCTAGGTGAATACCAGGTGAACAGCTAGGAAGAAGGTGGGTACCGCCCACACCATGGAGCAGGCCTAGAACCAGGAATGGAACCTGCCTGACCTGCCATTCCCCTGCCCGAAGGATGAAGTAAATCAGCCCAGATGGCTGGCCAAGACAGACTCCTTTCCTAGGGCTGTCACCTTAGGTCTAGGTGCCCAGGGCACCCTAAAGGCCCCTTCCTCCTCTTCTGCCTGCAGGGAGAGTTCTAGAGCCACTGCGCTGCCCTGGCTGGCCCAGCTGAATCCTGAGACCTGCATTCTGGTCTCTCTGCTCTGCAATTACTGCCTGTGTAACCTCCCTTGCCCCAGTGACTCAGAAGACCTCTGGGGCCCCAGTACTTCTACACAGCTCCCATCCGTGAACTGAGCCTCAGGCCATGAACTTGCTGGTCAGGGAAACGTGGACTTGGATCTCCTAGTGGGGCTTGAGACCCCAAGTGACCACTCCTGTGGCCTGACCAACACTGTTGTGACACACTGAAACTGAGAAGAGCAGGGGATAAAGGGATGACCATACAGTCAAGAGGGTGGTGGAGGGAACACCTCCTGTGAGTCAAACACTTCTGTGTTCTCTCACTTGAGTCTCACAACAAGCCCTGTGAAGCTGGTATGATTATCTTCACTTTATAGACAAGGAAACAAAGACTCCAAAAGGTTAAGAAACAATTTAAGGCCGAGCACAGTGGCTCATGCCTGTAATCCCAGCACTTTGGGAGGCCGAGGTGGGCGGATCACTCAAGGTCGGGAATTTGAGACCAGCCTAACCAACATGAAGAAACCCCATCTCTACTAAAAATACAAAAATAGCTGGATGTGATGGTGCATGCCTATAATCCCAGCTACTCAGGAGGCTGAGGCAGGAGAATCGCTTGAACACAGGAGGCGGAGGCTGCAGTGAGCAGAGATCATGCCATTGCACTCCAGCCTCGGCAACAAGAGTGAAGGTCCGTCTCAAAAAAAGAAAATGGAAAGAATTTAAGACCACAAAAAGCCACTGGCATAGCCAGCATTAGAATATCCACAAATACTGGCCAAGATGGGCCAGGCACAGTGGCTCATGCCCGTAATCCCAGCACTTTGGGAGGCCAAGGCATGTGGATCACCTTAGGTTAGGAGTTCAAGACCAGCCTGGCCAACATGATGAAACCCCATCTCTACTAAAAATACAAAAAATTAGCCATGCATGGCAGGCACCTGTAATCCCAGCTGCTTGGGATGCTGAGGCAGGAGAATTGCTTGAACCCAGGAGGCAGAGGTTGCAGTAAGCAAGGATTGTGCCACTGCACTCCAGCTTGGACAACAAAAGCAAAATCCCAACACACACACAAAAAAAAAAAAAAAAAAAAAAACTGGGCCAGGTGCGGTGGGTCACACCTGTAATCCCAGCACTTTGGGAGGCCAAGATGAGAGGATCATGAGGTTAGGAGTTCAAGACCAGCCTGGCCAATATGGTGAAACCCTGTCTCTATTAAAAACACAATAATTATTATGGTTTGATGATTCCCATTATAAAATAAATAAATAAAATAAAAACACAATAATTAGCTGGGCGTGGTGTCGAATGCCTGTAGTCCCAGCTACTCAGGAGGCTGAGGCAGAAGAATCACTTAGACCCAGGAAGTGGAGGTTGCATTGAACTGAGATCGCGCCCCTGCACTCTAGCCTGGGCAATACAGCAAGATCCCACCTCAAAAAAAAAAATTAGCCAGGCAAGGTGGCAGGCACCCATAAATTCCAGCTACTCAAGAGACTGAGGCAGAGAATTGCTTGAACCGGGGAGGCGGAGGTTGCAGTGAGCCGAGATCGTACCACTGCACTCCAGCCTGGGCGACAGAGCAAGACTGCGTCTCGAAAAACAAAAACAAAACTGGCTGAGATGGGGAACAGCTGACAGCCAATGTGGAGTAGCAAAAAACACCTAAGTCACAAAATCAGGTGGCAAAAGAATGTGTCCATACACCTGTCCTACTGCTTCAAGGATGTCCAGATTGGTGACATCATCACAGTGGTGAATACCGACCCCTGAGCAAGACAGTGAACTTCAAGGTGCTCAAGGTCACCAAGGTCTCCAGTACCAAGAAGCAGTTCCATAAGTTCTGAAGCTGGACCCACTCCCCACAATGAAATGAAATTATTTTCTCAACCCCCTGCCCCCCTACAAAAAAAATCAGGTGGCAAGGAATAGAGCCCAGGCCTTGTCTTCCCTTGTGAAATCAGCAAGCTCCAGGAGCCTCACGATGGAAGAACCTGAACACCTACTTAGCAGATCAAAGCAGCTTTACACCTGAGGGACAACAGAGAATTTGCATTCTCCTAGTCCTGAAACCACCTGCAAGTGGAAGCAGTATCTCCACACAGAGCTCCTTCCTGAGCAGCAAGCTTTCCAATTCCCACGGGGAGACCCACTGGCTCTGATGGAATCATCCAAGGCTTTAAGAAACAAACATTCCAGAATTCCCCCAGTTTACTGATAACACTGGGGCAAACAACCTTCAGAAACCCCTCTCTCATGAGAAGAGTTCCCCATCCCTATAGTAGCCCTGTCTCCAGCCTGGGGGCTTTAGGGAGCTGGCACACAGCAGGTACAGCAACAAATGAGTACCACCCAAGACAGTGAAAAGAAGTGCTCAGCCATTGGTCAGCCGGCAGCAGGAGCCCTGGGGCCTGTAGGCAGGCTACCCTAGGCCTTGTGTCCCTCTCCCTTGGCCAGTAAGACATGTCCCCAGCCACACCCAGACCCAAGCAAAGCATTCTACCCAGGAGGGCACACTCCAGCTGATAGGGCAAGGAAAAAAGAGGGTGAATAATATCTTACGGACTAGAAGTCACTCCAGGGATAATTCATACACTGCTGGCTCCCCGAGGGAGGGACTCAAGAATTCCTGCCATATATGATGAAAGGAAGAGAGAATCACAGAATCTCAAAGCCAAGAAAGGGGAAGCCAACTCAAATTGAACTCCAAACACACAAACATCATTTTCAAATGCCTCATCAAAACATCAATTAAAAAAAGAAAAAGGCCGGGCGCGGTGGCTCATGCCTGTAATCCCAGCACTTTGGGAGGCCGAGGTGGGTGGATCACGAGGTCAAGAGATCGAGACCATCCTGGTCAACATGGTGAAACCCTGTCTCTACTAAAAATACAAAAATTAGCTGGGCATGGTGGCACGTGCCTGTAGTCCCAGCTACTCGGGAGGCTGAGGCAGGAGAATTGCTGGAACCCAGGAGGCGGAGGTTGCG
>PVKV010037235.1:0-15002 GCA_004027835.1 Alouatta palliata
AAAAAAAAAAAAAAAAAAAAAAAAAACCTGTTCATGGCCATTCTCTGAACCTCCATTTTTTCTGTAACCTGAAAATGGTATTATAAGCTTCTGTACCTCACTGGGAGTTGGGTTCTTCATTCTGAAGGCTCTTGTGTATACGTGTTACCTGGATCAGCAATCTGAAGTGCCCTACCTTACCTACCTTATCTAGTCATAGATCATGATATAGCAGGGCTCTTTCTGCTCTACTCCCAAGCAGATTTCTAGGCATTCAGAGCACCCACTCAGCTAGATCAACAGTCTGACCTGCTCCACGCATCCTATGCCAAGATCCTTGTTCAGAGAAGCTGTCTCTGCCTCGTGCCCAAGCAGATCTCCAGGCATTTAGAGCACTCACTCATCTGATTGAGCAGCCCATGCCACCTCACTTTTTCTGTACATAGATCATGGTGCAATGATACCCTCTCCACAGCGGACCACCAAAACCTCGCAGAGACACAGCAACAAAAGGAAACTTCAGACCAATATCCCTGATGAACATCGATGAGAAAATCCTCAAACCACGTTCAGCAGCACGTCAAAAAACTTGTCCACCATTATCAAGTCTGCTTTATCCCTAGGATGCAAGGCTGATTCAACATACACAAATCAATAAATGTAATGCATCACATAAACAGAACCAAAGACAAAAACCAAAATTATCTCAATACATGCAGAAAAGGCCTTTGATAAAATTCAGCATCTGTTTATGTTAAAAACTCTCAATCAGCTAGGTATTGAAAACACATATCAAAATAATAAGAGTTATTTATGGCAAACCCACAGCCAATATCATATTGAATGGGCAAAAGCTTAAAGCATTCCTTTTGAAAACCAGTGCAAAACAAGTATGCCCTCTCTCACCATTCCTATTCAACACTGTATTGGAAGTTCTGCCCAGGGCAATCAGGCAAGAGAAAGATATAAAGCATATTCAAAAAGGAAGAGAGGAAGGCAATTTGTCTATGTTTGAAGACAACATGATTCTATATTTAGAAAACTCCATCATTTCATCCCAAAAATTCCTTAAGCTGATAAGCAACTTCAGCAAAGTCTCAGGATACAAAATCAATGTACAAAAATCACAAGGATTCTTTTATACCAACAATAGACAAGCAGAGAGCCAAATCATGAAGAAATTCCCATTCACAATTGCTTCAAAGAGAATAAAATACCTAGGAATACAGCTAACAAGGGAAGTGAAGGACCTCTTCAAGGAGAACTAGAAACCACTCCTCAAGGAAATAAGAGATGACACAAATGGAAAAATATTCCATCCTCATAGATAGGAAGAAACAATGTTGTGAAATTGGCCATACTGCCCAAAGTAATTTATAAATTCTAATCTATTCCTATCAAACTACCATCGATACTCTTTACAGAATTAGAAAACACTACTTTAAATTTCATATGGAATCAAATAACACCCTGTATGGCCAAGACAATCCTAAGCAAAAAGAACAAAGTTGAAGGTGTCATGCTACCTGACTTCAAACTATACTGTAAGGCTACACTAACAAAAAAAGCATGGTACTGGTACTAAAACAGACATATAGACCAATGAAACAGAAGAAAGATCTCAGAAACAACACCACACATCTACAGCCATTTGATCTTTAACAAATCTAACAAAAACAAGCAATGGGGAAAGGATAGTCTATTCAATAAATGGTGCTGGGAAAACTGGCTAGCCATATGCAGAAAAGTGAAACTGGACCCATTCTGTATACCTTATACAAAAATTAACCCAAGATGGATTAAAAACTTAAACGTAAAACCCAAAACCATAAAAACCCCAGAAGAAAACCTAGGCAATACCATTCAGGACATAGGTATGGGCAAAGACTTCATGATAAAAACACCAAAAGCAATTGCAACAAAAGCCAAAATTGACCAAAATTGACAAATTAGATCTAATTAAACTACGCAGCAAAATATATTATCATCAGAGGGAACAGGCAACCTACAAAATGGAAGAAAATTTTTCACCACCTATCTGACAAAGATCTAATATCCAGACTTTATAAGGAATTTAAACAAATTTCCAAGAAAAAAAAATACACAACCTCATCAAAACTAAAAAGTGGGTCAAGGATTTCAGACACTTCTCAAAAGAACACATTTACATGGCCAATAAACATGAAAAAAAGCTTAACATCATTGATCATTAGAGAAATGCAACTCAAAACCACAATGAGATACCATCTCATGCCAGTCAGAATGGCGATTATTAGAAAGACAACACAAAACAGACACTGGTGAGGCTGTGGAGAAACAGGAACACTTTCACACTGTTGGTAGGAATGTAAATTAGGTCATCCATTGTGGAAGACAGTATGGCAATTCCTCAAGGAGCTAGAACCAGAAATACCATTTGACCCGGTAATCCCATTACTGAGAACATACCCAAAGGAATATAAATCATTCTACTATAAAGACACTTGCACACATATGTTTATTGCAGTACTATTTACAATAGCAAAGTCGTGGAACCAACCCATATGCGATGCCCATCAATGATTGGATAAAGAAAACGTGGTACATATACACCATGGAATACTTTGCAGCCATAAAAAAGAATGAGATTATCTCCTTTGCAGGGACACAGATGAAGCTGGAAGCCATCATCCTCTGCAAAGTAACACAGGACCAAAAAATAAAAACAAACACCACATGTGCTCACTCATAAGTGGGAGTTCAACAACGAGAACAAATGGACACAGGGAGGGGAACAACACATACCAGGGCCAGTTGGGGGCTGTGGAGTGAGGGGAGGAAACTTAGAGGATAGGTCAATAGGTGTAGCAAACCATCATGGCACACGCATACGTATTTAACAAACCTGCACGGTCTGCACATGCATCCCGGAACTTTTAAAGTAAAATTAAAACACAAAAAGAAAGAAACACATTTGACCTATAAAGACACACATAGATTGAAAATAAAGAAATGAAAAAACGTATACCATGCAAACAGAGACCAAAAAAGAGCAGGAGTAGCTACACTTACATCAGACAAAACTGATTTCAAGACAAAAACTATAAAAAGAGACAAAGAAGGTCACTATATAATAATAAAGGGATCAATTTAGCAAGAGAATATAACAATTTTAAATATGTATGCAATTATTAGCAAGGTATGGTGGTACATGCCTGTAGTCCCAGCTACTTGGGAGACTGAGATGAAAGGACTGCTTGAGCCTGGGGAGCAGAGGTTGCAATGAACTGAGATCATGCTACTTCACTCCAACCTGGGTGACAGAATGAGACACTGTCTGTCTCTCTGTATATATATGCATTCATCCGGGAGCACCCAGATGTATAGAACAAATATTATTAGAACTAAAGAGAGAGAGAGAGACTCTAATGCAATAATAGCTCAAAACTTCAACACCCCACTTTCAGCATTGGACAGATCATCCAGACACAAAATCAGAAAAGAAATATTGGACCTAATCTGCACTATAGACAAAATTAACCTAATATATTTGCAGAACATTTCATCTAATGGTTGCAAGAATATGCAGAATGCATATTCTTCTCCTCAGCACAGTTTCCAAGGATAGATCATGTGTTAGCCCACAATACAAATCTTAACAATTTTAAAAAAGAAAAAATTATATAAAGTACCTTCTCTGACCACAATGGAATACAACTAGAAATCTCTAAGAATAGGAATTTTGGAAACATGCAAACACATGGAAATAAAACAATATGCTCCTGAATTATCAATGGGTTGCTGAAAAAATTAAAAAGGAAACTTTCAAGTTTCTTAAGACAAAACTGGAAATACAACATACTAAAACCTATAGGATACAATAATAGCAGTACTAAGAGGAAAGTTTAAAAATTTATAGCAATAAGTGCCTACATCAACAAAAATAGAAAAACTCCAAATAACCTGATGACACACAAAGCACTAGACAAGCAAGAGCAACCCAAAATTCGTAGAAGAAAAGATACAATAAATAACAGAGCTGAAATAAATGAAATTGAAATTTTAAAAGTCCAAAAGACCAAAATAAAAAGTTGATTTTTGAAAAGATAAACTAAATTAACTAAACCTTCAGCCAAACTAACAAAAAAAAAATAGACAAGATCCAAATGAATAAAATCAGAGATGAAAATGGAAACATTATAACCAATACCATAAAAAATCAAAGGATCATTAGATGCTATTATAAGCAGCTATATGCCAATAAATTGGAAAACCCGGAAGAAATGATTAAGTTCCTAGACACCTACCAGGATTGAAACATGAAGAAATCCAAAACCTGAACAGGTCAATAATAAGTAATGAGATCAAAGCTGCAATAAATAGTCTCCCCGGAAACAGAAGCCAAGGACCCAATGGCTTCACTGCTGAATTTTCCCAAACATGTATAAGACAACTAATATTAATTCTACTCAAACTATTCCCAAAAATAGAGGAGGGAATACTTCCAAGCTCACTCTATGAGGCCAGTATTACTCTGTTACCAAAACCAGACAAAGACATGTCAAAAAAGAAAACTACAGGCCAATATCCCCAATGGGCATTGATGCTGAAACCCTCAACAATATATTAGCAAACTGAATTCAACAACACTTAAAAAGATCATTTATCGGCCAGGCACAGTGGCTCACGCCTGTAATCCCAGCACCTTAGGAGTCCAAGGCAGGTGGATCACGAGGTCAGGAGATCGAGACCATCCTGGCCAACATGGTGAAACGCCATCTCTACAAAACTACAAAAAACTGGCCAGGCGTGGTGGTGTGCACTGTAGTCCCAGCTACTTGGGAGGCTGAGGCAAACTGAAAATACAATGAGATATTATCTCACCCCAGTTAAAATGGTTTTTATGCCAAACACAGGCAATAACAAATGCTGGCGAGGATGTGGAGAAAAGGAAACTCACATACGTTGTTGGTAGAAATGTAAATTAGTACAACCACCATGAAGAACAGTTTGGAGATTTCTCAAAAAACTAAAAATAGAGCTACCATAAAATTCAGAAATTCCACTGCTGGGTATATACTTCAAAGAAAGGAAATCAGTATATCAAAGACATCACTCTCATGTTTATTGCTGCACTATTCGCAATAGTTAAGATTTGGAAGCAACTTAAGTATCCATCCACAGATAACTGAATAAAGAAAATGTGGTACATACACATAATTGAATACTACTCAGCCTTGAAAAAGAATGAAATCCTGTTATTTGCAACAATATGGATGGAACTGGAGGACATTATGTTAAGTGCAGGACATGATGTTAATTACAAAAAACCCAGACACAGAAAGACAAACTTCATATGTTCTGACTTACTTGTGGGAGCTAAAAATTAAAACAAATGAATTCATGGAGATGTGCAGTAGAATGATACTAACCAAAGGCTGAGAATGGTAGTGGGAGGAGGAGAGTAAATGAGACAGTTAATGAATACAAAAATACAGTTAGATAGAATGAATAATATCTTATATTTGATAGCACAACAGGGTGACTACAGTGAACAACTGTACATTTTAAAAGATCAAAAAGAGTATAATTGGATCATTTGTAACACAAAGAAAGGATAAATGCTTCAGATGATGGCTATCCCAATTACCCTTATGTGATTATTATGCATTGTATGCCTGTATCAAAATACCTTATGTACCTCATGAATATATATGTGTGTGTGTGTGTGTGTGTGTGTGTGTGTGTGTGTGTGTGTGTATAGTGTACCCACAAAAATCAAACATAAGAAATAAGTAGCGTTTCTATACATCAATAACATTCAAGTTCAGAGACAAATCAAGAATACAATCCAATTTAAAATATCCACACTATATATATATATTTAGGGATACATCTAACCAAGAAGGTGAAAGATCTCTACAAGGAGGACTACAAAATATTGCTGAAAGAAATCACAGATGATACAAAAAAAAATAGAAAAACATTCCATGCTCATGGATTCCAACAATCAATGTTGTTAAAATGACCATACTGCCCAAAGCCATCTGCAGATTTAATGCTATTCAAACAAAACGACCAACATCATTTTTTACAGAATTCGAAAAAGCTATTCTAAAATTAATATGGAACCAAAAAGCAGATGAGATAGCCAAAGCAATCCTAAGTAAGAAGAACAAAGCTGGAGGCATCACATTACCTGACTTCAGACTATAAAGCTGCAGTGACCAAAACAGCATGGTACTGGTACAAAAACACACACACAGACAAATGGAACCAAATAGATAGCCTAGAAATAAAGCTGCACACCTACAACCATCTGATCTTTCACAAAGTCTACAAAAATAAGAAACGTGGAAAGGACTCCCTATTCAATAAATGGTGCCGGGATAGCTTGCTAGCCATATGCAGAGAAATGAAACCAGACCCCTCCCTTTCACCATATACAAAAATTAACTCAAGATGGATTCAAGATTTACATGTAAGACCTTAAACTATAAAAATTCTAAATCCAAAAACAACAACAACAACCAGGAAACACCATTCTTGACATCAGCCTTGGGAAAGAATCTATGACAAAGTCCTCAAAAACAATTGCAATAAAACCAAAAATTGACAAGTGAACCTAACCAAATGAAAGAGCTTCTGGACAATAAAAGAAACTAACAACAAAATAAGGAATCTACAGAATGGGAGAAAACATATGCAAACGATACATCTGACAAAAGTATAATACCCAGAATCTATAAAGCACTTAATTGAACAAGCAAAAATTCAAAAAAAAATTTTTTTTTAATTAAAAAAAAAACAGCTGGGCGTGGCTCACACCTATAATCCCAGCACTTTGGGAGGCTGAAGCAGGCAGATCACCTGAGGTCAGGAGTTCAACTCCAGCCTGGCCAACATGGTGAAACCCTGTCTCTACTAAAAACACAAAAATTAGCCAAATATGGTAGCGCCCACCTGTAATCCCAGCTACTTGGGAGGCTGAGGCAGGAGAATTGCTTGAATTCAGGAACCGGAGGTTGCAGTTTGCTGAGATCATGCCACTGCACTCCAGCCTGTGGACAGAGCGAGACTTTATCATCAATCAATCAATCAATCAATTAAAAAAACACGCAAAAGTGGGCAAAAGACAAACCACGGTAAGATATCATGCACACTAGTTAGAATAGCCATTATTTAAAAAGTCAAAAAACAACAGAAGCTAATGCAGCTGCAAAAAAGAGAATGCTTCCTCACTGTTGGTGGGAATGTAAATTACTTCAGTCACTGTGGAAAGCAGTTTGGAAATTTCTCAAAGAACTTAAAACAGAGAGACCTTATGACCCAACAATACCATTGCTGAGTATCTATCAAAAAGAAAATTAATTGCTCTACCATAAAGACACATGCATGTTCACTGAAGCACTATTCACAATAGCAAAGTCATGGAATGAACCTAAGTACCTATCAATGGTAGATTAGATAAAGAAACTGTGGTATGGATACACCATGGAATACTCTGTAGCCATAAAAAAAAGCAGAAAACCATGTCCTTAACAGAAACATAGATAGAGCTAACCAAACACAGTATGTCCTCACTTGTAAGTGGGAGCTAAACATTGGGGAGTCGTAGACATAAAGATGGTAATGATAGACACTGTGGACTACTAGAGGGGCAGGAAAGGAGCATGAGGGTACTATGCTTACCACCTGGGTACAGGATCATTTACATCCCAAACCTCAGCATCACACAACATACCCATACAATAAACTTGCTCATGTACTCCCTAAACTTAAAATAAAAGTTGAAATTATTTTAAAAACTGCAGATGTAAGGCAAGCTATTAAACTGGTTGGCTCGATGACTCAATGATACCCTCTATTAACTAATATTTCTGTTCCACCATCCTTAGCATCTGCTTCTTTGTAAAATTGCTTCTATTTATGACCATCAGATTATTTCAACAACAATGGGGCTATATCCTTTCTTATTCACAAAATAAAATAATATTTTGAATGAATCATGAGTCAAAATAATTGTTTTGCATTCTGATTGGGCCAATGTGGGTCACATAATGCATACCTTGGTCAATGTTAGCCTTGGACCTTGAACCAATTATCATTCATTCTATTCCTACCTTATTGCATAAATGTCCCTGTTACTATATACAACAGGGAGAAGGGGTGTTGGAGAGTCAACAACAACACCTCTTTTATAGGGGTTCACAAGAAAAAATGTGGAAGTGTGACCATTCCAATAGAGAGAAACCTAGAATATATACAGGAAGACATACAAAAAAGAGAGGGAGAAAAAGTTATAATGGTAGTTGGGTCCACACTATCAAAGGATTTGAGCATCAAGGTGAAGTAATTAATCTTTTAATAAATTACGGATTATTTTAAAAATTTCTAAATTTTTTAACTGTTATTTTAAGTTCAGAGGTACATGTGCAGGTTTTCTTTGTAAGTCACAGGGATCTGGTGTACAGATTATTTCATCACCCTGGTAATGAGCATAGTACCTGATAGGTAGTTTTTTAATCCTCTCCCTTCTCTCACCCTCCACCCTCAAGTAGGCTCCAATATATGTTGTTCTCTTCTTTATGTCCATGTGTACTCAATGTTTAGCTCCCACTCATAAGTGAGAACATGCAGCATTTGGTTTTCTGTTCTTGAGTTAGATGGCTTAGGATTATGGCCTCCAGCTCCATTCATGTTGCTGCAAAGGACACAATCTTACTCTTTTTTATAGCTGCATAATATTCCATGATATAAATGTACCAAATTTTCTTTATCCAGTCTATCATTGATGGTCATTTAGGTTGATTCCATGACTTTACTATTGTGAATAGTGACCTATGGTAGAATGATTTCTATTTCTTTGGGTACATATCCAACAATGGGACTGCTGGGTTTAATAGTAGTTCTATTTTAAGTTCTTTGAAAAATTGCCACACTGCTTTTTACAATGGCTGCACTAATTTACATTCCCACCAGAAGTGTATGAATGTTCCCTTTGCTCTACACCCTTGTCAGTATCTGTTATTTTTTGACTTTTTAATAATAGCCATTCTGACTGGTGTGAGACAGTATATCACCGTGGTTTTGATTTTCATTTTCTAATGATTACTGATGTTGAACATTTTTTCATATGCTTGTTGACTGTATGTCTGACTTCCTTTGAAAAGTGCCTGTGGACGTCTTTTGCCAACTTTTTAAAGGGTTTTTTTTTTTGCTTGTTAATTTGTCTAAGTTCCTTATAATTCTGGACATTAGACCTCCATCAGATGCATAGTTTGCAAATATAGTCTCCCATTCTGTAGGTTGTTTTTTTACTCTTTTGATAGTTTCTCTTGCTACGCAGGAGCTCTTTCATTTGATTAGGTCCAGCTTGTCAATTTTATTTTTGTTGCAATTGTTTTTGGTGTCTTCATCATGGAATCCATAAAGGGTCTGGAATGGTATTTCCTAGGTTATTTTCTAGCGTTTTTATAGTTTTAGGTTTTACATTAGGTCTTTAATCCATCTTGAGTTTGTTTTGGTGTATGAAGTAAAGAAGGGATCCAACTTCAATCTTCTGCATAAGGCCAGCCAGTTATACTAGCACCATTTATTAAATAGGGAGTTCTTTCCCCATTGCTTATTTTGGTCAACTTTGTGAAAGATCGGATGACTACAGTTGTTTGGTCTTATGCCTAGGCTCTCTATTCTGTTCCGTTGGTCTATATGTCTGTTTTCGTACCAGTACCATGCAGTTTTGGTTACTGTAGCCTTCTAATATAGTTCAAAGTTAGGTAACATCATGACTCTAGCTTTGTTCTTTTTACTTAGGATTGCTCTGGCTCTTTAATCTCCTTTTTGGTTGCATATTAATTTCAGAATCGCTTTTACTAATTCTTTAAAAAATTATTTTGGTGGTTTTGTTGTTTGTTTTAACAAGAAAGGGTCAATAATCAGATAACTACCTTAGAACAATATATTTGGAAACCATTTTCAGAATGCTTTAGACTGAAAACTCATTAGCTGGGTTCCCAATATATTGTATCAGATTAAATTCACTAAATTCCCAAATTTGATGAAGATGATAGGGGGGATAACTTCAGTAACAGAAAGCATTGAGGAAGTTGTGTCTAAGGGACTTTTTGAGCAATTGGATATAAGAGAGAATAAAGGCAAAGTTGAAAATAACTCAAAATCTGAGAAGACAGGAGTGGGAGTTGGCTGGAAGGTGTTAAGGAGAGAAATAATGACATCAGTTTCTAAATTCTAGGGCATTGTATGGAAACTTCCAGTGGGTAGTTAGAATTCAGGTCTGAGAATTGAGAGAGAGATGAGAATTGAATCAATGGGAGTTTGACACAGAGAATAAGAAATTAGACAGGCCGGGCGCGGTGGCTCATGCCTGTAATCCCAGCACTTTGGGAGGCCGAGGCAGGTGGATCACGAGGTCAAGAGATCGAGACCATCCTGGTCAACATGGTGAAACCCCGTGTCTACTAAAAAAACAAAAATTAGCTGGGCATGGTGGCATGTGCCTGTAGTCCCAGCTACTCGGGAGGCTGAGGCAGGAGAATTGCTTGAACCCAGGAGGCGGAGGTTGCGGTGAGCCAAGATTGCGCCATTGCACTCCAGCCTGGGTAACAAGAGCGAAACTCCGTCTCAAAAAAAAAAAAAAAAAAAAAAAAATTAGACAAAGATGGGAAGAGGTCAAACACAAAACTTCAGGTGGCATCTACATTCTATGAAGAAACATGGCTAAAAATTATGGAAAGTGACCGAGCCAGCAGAGAAGGAAAAAGACAACTGATGTCAGAGGAGCTCAGCGAGTATTCCAGGATGAGGCTCCCAGATAAAGCGTGTGCTAACTGCACAAACGTGAAGCAGAATGAAGAATGAGGAAACGCCTGTTTTATTAGGCAATTTGAGGGTAAACTAGTCACATTTCAGAGACCTAGACTCTTCTCCTGCGTATGGTAACATCTAGATTTTCACTTTGACAAAAGCAATGGCTGCTTCTTTCATCACTATTATGGACTGAATTGTGTCACACAAATTTTCATATGTTGAACTCTAATGTAATGGTATTTGGAGATGAGAGCTTTGGGAGTTAATTAGGGTTAAATATCATCATCAGGGTAGGGCCCTAATTTAATGGGATTAGTGCCCTTATAAAGGAGAATGAGCAAAAAACAGCTCTCCCTCTCTTTCCATGCATTCACATGGGAAAGGCATGTGAGAGCACAGTGAGAAGGTGACCCTCTACAAGCCAGAAAGAGAGCCTTCACTATAAACCAGCAATGATGGAACCTTGACTTTAGACATATAGCTTCCAGAACTGTGAAAAATAAATGTCAGTTGTTTAAGGCACCCAGTCTGGAATATTTTGGTATGGCAACCAAAAGACTAATACAATCACCAATAAAGCAACAAAGTTTGATTTGCCAGTTCTGGAAAATGCCCCCCTCAGGAATACTTAGACCTGGTTCCATCCCTGGGTCCTAAGTAACTCAAAGCCATTGGATTAATAACTTGATTTCTCTGGGCTTCAGTTGCAGAATCCAGAGAAAGAGGACACTGAAGTTAACCATCTTAGAGGTTCTTTGAAACTTTTCTGGTCTATTTTGCTGGAAGCAATTCCAGTGTTAGAAGGTTGCTAAATGTCAAGCCCCCAAAGAGCAACTACATCATCTCCATTACTAGAGATAGGTGTTCAGAAAACGGGCCTAGAGGACATTTTAAATAATTTTCTACTACAAAAACTTGGTGCTGTTTGACAAGATTGTTGGCAGCCCCTGAGACGGTATAGTCAAAAAAAGACCTGGCAGGAAAGAAGTGTCATTCAGAGAAAACACTGATTTTTTAAAATGTGAATTGCAGCCTTCTCTTCTCCTTTCCTTTATAAACTATGATTAGGCTGTACTTTGCTTGAGTTTACAATAATGATACTTTTACACACAGCACTGTGCATTCTGAAGAGTGGGCCTGAAAGTACTTTACTATCTCAGAGTAGAGTCCTTTCCTAGCAGCTAAGCCCTTTCTGCTTTGCCCCGCCTCCGTGGTTTGTTAACCAGCAGGAATTCTTTTTAGGGCAGGGGTGCTGGGGTGAAAGCTCTAAAGCAGCATATTTCCACTGACACAAAAAGCAAGGAGGATTGAGGGAAAGAAGAGAAAAGAAGGGAACTCCCATTGACTGAAGGTCTAAGGTGTGCTACGTGCAATATTTGATATTTTCACTTGGGTTTATTCATTCTAACTTTATTCCATACAAATGACCACTCGAACACTCCGTAAGAAAAGTTAACCTACACCTATGAGTTCCTCTCTGCCAGGCTTTTGCTGCTTTTACTTATTTTGACCCTGTAGCCTCTGTACATGAGGCAAATGAAACCATCATTTTGGAAGGAGCTAACAAATTCATGGTGAACAAAATGGCAGCAATCAGGAATCAGGGAAGCCACCGTTTCAAGCTGTTTCCTCTCTCCTAGAAATCAAGAATAGGAAGCATAGGAAGAGAACTGACTTTGAAGTCAGACAGAATTTCCAGGATAGAAAAGATACTGAATGAAAATTGTGATGCCACATATTTGTACTGAGTCAATGCTATTCTATTTCATTCTGGATTTTCCCAAAGTTCACGCACTATGGCTCTCTCTGGAGCACAATTAGATATCCCAGAAAATGCAGACTTGTGTTTGATTTAACTGGTTATATTTATAGTTGTTATATTTATAGACTTGTTATATTTATAGTTAAATATAAAGATGTTTCCTACATTTGTATACAACTTCATAGTTTTCAAAGTATTTTCCACTGTTCATCTCATTTTATTCACATAAATATATGATATTCATTGTCACATTTTATACATAAAGAAAATGAAGTATAATATAAAAGTTAAATTATTTGGTCTAAATCAGCAACCCATAAAATATTAACAGACAACTCTCAGGAGGAACACAGTTGTATATAAAAACTTCCAACCTAATAAAATTTTAATTTTAACATACATACAGAAAAGCCAAAAAAAAAATCACAAGCATGCAGCTCATGGAATTTTCACCAAAAAAATTTAAAAACACATACCAGTGTAGCCAATGCACTGATTAAGAAACAGAACATTAACTGCACTTCAGAAGCTTCCCTCATGCCCCTTCCGTTTACCACTTAGAGGAATCAATACTAAGCAACTATTTAGGAAAAAAAGACTATGACTTATAACCTGAGATGATAAGGTTATCATTTATTGCAAAGTTATTTAATATAGTGAAAAATAAAAACATTATAAATAACCAGTTCTTAAGGAATGGTTAAATAAATCATGGTATAGAGATAAGAATAATATTCACATTTGGCCTCCAATTAAAATATAGAAAGTGAAGAGTGTAGTTCTCACTCTAACAAGAACAAACCACATAAGCGACAAAGTCATAGTTTTTTAAAAACCTGTCAGAGATCTGAAAATAGAAAAAAACTTAAATGAATCAGATTTCAAAAACTGATAGCTTTTTTTTTTTTTTTTTTTTTTTTTTTGAGACGGAGTCTTGCTCTGTCGCCAGGCTGGAGTGCAGCGGCGCAATCTCGGCTCACTGCAACCTCTGCCTCCTGGGTTCAAGCGATTCTTCCACCTCAGCCTCCCAAGTAGCTGGGACCATAGGTGCGTGCCACCACACCTGGCTAATTTTTTGTATTTTTAATAGAGACGGGGTTTCACCATGTTGGCCAGGATGGTCTCGATCTCTTGACCTCGTGATCCACCCGCCTTGGCCTCCCAAAGTGCTGGGATTACAGGCGTGAGCCACCACGCCCAGCCAATGATAGCATTTTTTAGAAGAGAAGAGACACATAGCTGCTTTCATCCTTAGCACAGAGGTAGGAGGAAGAGAAAGCCATCTTAAATGGAAATAAGGAGAAACAATCTGTATTTTTTATAAATTTTTAATAGCTGCATATGAGCTATAATGAAAAATTAAAATCCTGAAGAGGGCCAGCCACACAATGAGTCCATACCCAACTACCACCTCTTTTCTACTAGCCTTCTCAAAGTGAAAAGTTTAGTACACTGATGGGTGGAGGCAGAACAGGATAGTCGAGAGAAATCCCACATGAAGCACATGGGAAGTTCCTCAAGTCCAAGTCTAAAGATAGACAGAACTGCCAGAAGTCCTTCAGGTTGCTCCAGTAGGCAGTCTACAGCCTCTCCTAGTACACTGAAGCTGTCCTCCTAAAGCTGGGAACAAAGCAGAAGGAAAGAGAGAGCTCACTAAGTTCAGAAAGCCAAGAAAACAAACTTTCTGTGACCCAAAAATCTAGCATCTAGGCAGCAACGCAGAGAACTCACAGTTTAGAAATCTGGTGACTATCTTCTAAAACAGAGATAAATCTCTTCTACTAGCCTTAAAGTGAAAGGTTTAGTACACTGATGGATGGAGTATTCCCATTAGCAGGTTATGAGATCTAAGTATCTCAGAGACACTCAAATCTCATGACCTGCTAATGGGAAAGTCCTAATCCTGTCCTCAAAACATTTGAAGTAGATGGCAAATCGAATCTAAAGATGCAACAAAACCCAGCACAACTTGCACAACTACTGAGTAGATTCCCACACTAGATTCTGATACATCTTGTATCAGATCTCATGCTAAAGACCTGACAGAAGAAGGAATAATATGTCCTTCTTTAAAGGTAAAAATTATTTAATTCAATCTCTATTTTTTTTTTGGTACACAATCTCCAACATACAATTAAAGGTTAGAAGATATGTAAAGGTGATCCAAGGTTAAGAGAAGAAATACTCAATAAAGGCAGGTCCCCAAATAATTCAAACTTGAAAGTACAAGAAAATAACCTTTTTATTTTTTTTAAATGTATTATTTATTTTCTTTTTAACTTTTATTTTCTGTTTAGGGGTACATGTGAAGGTTTGCTACATAGGTAAGCCCATGTCTTTGGGGCTTATTGTACAGATTATTTCATCACCCAGGTATTAAGCCCAGTACCCAATAGTTACCTTTCCAGCTCTTCTCCCTCCTCCCACCCTTCACCCTCAAGTAGACCCCAGT
>PVKV010037236.1:0-15023 GCA_004027835.1 Alouatta palliata
CTTTTATTAACGAGAAGACGAAGGCCGAGAGAAGTCGGTCACAGGCCTAGGATCCCATCCCAGAAGTGGCTGAATGGGGACAGAGCCCAGTGCCCTCCTGCGATGCCCAGCAAGGCCTGCCTGGCACTGAGTGGCACAGCGGCAGCATGGCCTGGGCCCCATCAGCCCCATCTTGCAGCCCTCTCTGTCGGGGGACTCGCTGTTTCTGTTCATCATCTCTGATCCAGTGTCCCGTGTTTATTTTTCACCCTCTCATCACGCCATGTGTCTTTTCCAGAACAATCAAGTGTCTCCCACGGGGTCTGCTCCAGTAAGGTATAAGCCACGTGTTTCTTTGTTTCTGTGTCTACGACTAGGAAATAAAGAAATCATTTTGCAACATTTATCGTTACAAACTTTTTGTTTCAATGAGTTGATGTCATCAACATTTCCCTTAAGAAAAAAATTATGAACATTCATTTAGGATATTTTAAGTCCCAGACTTTGACCATAAGTTGCCCACTTACAAAGTGTCTCTGAATACACACAGACACACACACACACACACACACACACACACACATATAAAATAAAATCAACAAATCACCTGCTATACCTCTGAAATATGTATGATCTATTATACACATACCTGTCTATTCACTGAACAATATTTACTTTTTATTATAATAAAATTCATGTTTTTACCATGTGAGTTGGGGGATCTTCCCAGTCCCAGAATTACAGACTTCTCAAGTTATCCATCAACTCTCAGGTCAGTGTTGCTGACCATGGGAGAGGCTACACCAAAAGGGATGAGGGGAAGCCCGTTTGGTCCAGCTGTCAACTATGTGTCTGAGGCAGGAACAGATGCCTCGGTTTGTCCCCCGGCCCCCTCTGGGCTGTTAGTATCTCTGGAAAATAAGTGTGGTGGCGTTTGACAAGCCCTGGATAAAACCCAGAGGTTAAAGTGTGTTTCCCTCCTAGGGATTTGTGCACCACCCTGAGTAATTACTCTCCATTTATAGCTCTTAGGTGTCTCATTTGTAAGATGATTTGTCTTTAGTAACTTACTCCATCAGGAAAGCTAGACATGGAGGTTGCTGGATATGTGTTAGCAGGAAGGAAGAAGGGGAAGTGAGTGCATGGTGAGAGGCAGGGGCCTTGTGGGGCCTGCAGGGAGGGAGGGAAAGTGAGAGCATAGAGGGAGCCAGGAGCCTTGTGGGCCTGCAGGGAGGGAGGGAAAGTGAGAGCATAGAGGGAGCCAGGAGCCTTGTGGGCCTGCAGGGAGGGAGGGAAAGTGAGAGCATAGAGGGAGCCAGGAGCCTGGTGGGCCTGCAGAGAGGGAGGGAAAGTGCCTGGAGGGAGGCAGACTCTGGGCCTGGAGGGAGGAAGGGGAAGCCAGTGCAGGGAGGGAGGCTGGAGCTGAGGGAGCCTGCAGGGAGGAGAGGGCAGGCTCTTGGAGAAGTGCAGCCTAGAGGCCTCTGTCAGAGGCAGACCCTCCTCGCAGAAAAGATTTTGTTTCCTTTTCGGTATACCTGCTCAGAGATATCTCTATAGTTCAACAGTAGATTGTTGATAATGTTGAGGCAATCAGCAGCCTTTGTTCAAGAAGGATTACTTAGGAGCCTGTGTGCCATTTAGGATGGCCAGGGTGCTCGATACCTCGGTGCCCTTCCCAGGAACCCCACAGGACATCCCCTGGCAGCCCGAAGTCCGCAGGAGCCCTGAGCCGCAAAGGAGGCTGAAAGATGGGTGTCGGCCGTGGCTGTGGAGACAGAGGGAGAGGAGAACGATGGCAGGCCACCTGCTGTCCACACCCACCTCACATACTGACTCTTGGGGACGGTGTGGGGCTCGGGCCCCCCGAGGTGTGCACGAACAGGGGCATGTGACTCGAGATCAAGTATGTTCCCGATAGACATCGGCGAGAAAGGCTTTTAGGTACAGGCTCCCACTCCTCCCTTTCTCACCGGAGTAAAGGTGAGACAGGAAGAGGGAAGCAGGGCATCTCCTTACACACCTGGCTCCCAGGTGCTTGGGCATCTCGGCGCGTTGTGGTGTCAGTTTCTGTGGCAGATTTGCTGTGCATTCCTCAATGTGAACAGCGTCACTGAGCGTCTCTTAATTGCAGGTTACTGGCTGTGGTACACAGGGCACAGGGCGGCACCAACGCTCTGGGGTTACAAGCAATGTTACAAGCACGGAACTGGGGAGACAGATTGTCAGCCCTTCCCAGGACTGTAACAGGGAACAGAATCCAGAGAAGCACAAGGGAGATGCCACCCCGAGGGCAAGCTGGCCCTGTCCCGATTCTCTGTCACACACCCTTTGATTTGCCCTCAGCTTGCCGGCAAATGCATGTTACCAGAAGGAGCAAAGCAGGTGTGATGGGTGGTAATGGGTGTCTCCTTCTGAGTAGCTCCAGGTTGATAGCAGGCTTCACCTCCGCGTCATCTGGAGTCAACCAGTAGGGTCAGTTTTGTAAGCAGAGAAAAGCACAGCAGAACCACACATGCATCCTCTCCTGGGGAAGTGTGGTGGGTGCCCCGGTAGCATGCACTGAATAGAAAGTTCCGAGGAGGAAGAGGAGCAGAGCACAGGCGTCCTGGGCCCAGCGCGGGTCGGGCGAGATCATGAGAGCAGACGCTATGCCTAGCTGGTGCCCAGCACCCCCACACACGCGCAGCCCCTGGGAAGAGGAGAAGCACCAGGGAGGTGTAAGAGCAGGCAGCAGGCGGGAAGATGGTATTTGAAATGTGCGTGAGCAGCGCGAAGGTGAAATTACCTGTATTTGACCTTTCCTTTTCTTTTCATATAAAGAATTTGAAATTCCATTTAAAAATCAAAATGGGGAAAAGGCTTGAGGTGTGCAGCTGACTCGCTCAATAGATGTGTAATAAGCGTGACACAGGTCTGTGGCGCCGGGGTGCTGCCCCCATCCCTTCCAGACGTCTGAGTTTCCCATTGTCTGGAAGCATTCTTGCCACGGCTCCTGCGCAAACGTCCTAACCACCTGCTCCTGCTCCTTCCCTTACAGAACCAGGCAGGGCCGCAGCGAGGAGCAGAAACCCGCCGGGAAGCTCAGGAAGCCTCGTGCTGGCCCCGCTGTGTGCCCGGGCTCCGAGGGGGGTTTAAGTCACAGCCTTCTGAGCCTCGGCACACTGGCGTTTCCACGCACCAGGCTCCTTCCAGGAATGAGTCGTGTGGCAGGCCTGGTGTGGGTGGGAGCGATGGAGCCACTGGGAGACAGGTGGCTGCTGGTCAGCATCTGACAACTCTCTCTTGGGTTCAAGGAACCAGGCGCTCCTGATGTTTCAAGAGAAACCACTAGCCAAAATCTTACCCAGGAAAAAAAATCTCGCCTCATAAGCTGATGAATCATTTGACTGTTTTGAAACAATGTGGCCTAAGAAAAACCCATCTGCCGTTGAGTGCAGCCCTCTAAGGACCCCGTTCAAACTTTGAGAAATATCATATTTCTGAAATTCCATGTGCTAGGAAGGAAATCTTGATGCATAATCTTCCAGATACTTCCTTTTTAACTTACTATGACACAAACTCATATGAAAATTATACCCAAACATATTGGCTGCTAACAGAGCAAAATGAAGGTTTGACATGGGCCGGATTACAACGATATCTTTCCAAATATTCAAAATGTTTAGTGCAGGGTTCCACAGGGCTCTGCCTTTCCTGGGGACCTTGGAGGCTTCACAGAGGCCTGAGCCTCAGACTGGAGACCTGGTGAAGTCTGGAACTCGCAGACACCCTGTGCTCACACATAAACGCTTCTTCCTGTGTGCAAGTCTGCCTCTGTGTCTGTGTGCATCTCCCTGTGACTGTGTCTGTGTGTCTGCATGTGTGTGTGTGTACGTCTAGGTGCATCTATGAGTGTGTCTGTGTTTGTCTCTGGGAGTGTGTCTGTGTGTGTATGTCTGCATGTGTCTCCCTTGTGAGTGTGTGTGTGTGTGTCTGCATATGTCTATGTGTGTCTGTGTTTGTCTCTGAGTGTATCAGTTGTGTCTGTGTGTGTCCAGGTGTGTCTCCGTGTGTGTGTGTGTATGTGTGTCTCCCTGTGTATGTGTGTGTGTGTGTGTGTGTGTGTGTGTGTCTCCCTGTGAGTCTGTATGTCTGCATGTGTCTGGGTGTGTTTGTGTCTGGGTGTGTCTCTCTGTGTCTTTGTGTGTTTGAGTGTGTGTCTGGGTGTGTTTGGGTATGTCTGTCTGTGAATGTGTCTTTGTATGTTTGTGTCTGTGTGTGTCCAGGTGTGTCTCCCTGTGAGTCTGTGTGTCTGCATGTATCTGGGTGTGTTTGTGTCTGTGTGTGTCTGCGTGTCTCTCTGTGAGTGTGTATGTCTGCATGTGTCTGTGTGTCTCTATGTGTTATGCGTGTGTGTTACTGTCACACAAGGCGGGTGGATGGTGGAAGCTTCCAGGGAGCCTGACTTCACAAGCCCTCGGGATCCACCATCTATGAGACCTGCGTTCCCTCCTAGGGACTGACGCCCACCCTCCGGGGAGGACACATGTAACATCATCCCCTCACACCTCGCTAGCCCTGCACAGCTCTTTGTGGAGCCGAGGGACCTTGGGGAAGCCCCTCATGGGGATCTGTCACCTGTAGGGTGCCTGGGAGACGCCACCTGCCCTTGCAGGCCTGGGCTCCTCATCCCACTGTGACAGGCACTGTGACATTAGGCAGCAGGCCAGGGCTTGGCTTGCGACATAAAATGTCCTCTCCATTCACCATTCCGAAGTGATTGTCCTCCAGTCAGCCCCGGGGCCAAGGGAGGACAGTCATGACCAACCCGCCCAAGGTGAAGATGAACCAACTACTGCACTGATCCTTCCTACAGGGCCGGTGCCACCAAGCCAGGCTCTGTCACACGTCATGTGACCTTGGCCACCAGGAGCTCTCAGAACATGGCCCTCCTGAATGTGACAGAAACAGCCTGTGAGCAGCACAGCGGGGAACTGTTTTATTTAGGAAGAAATAAAATAATTTATTTAGAACGAAAGCTCCCTAAAAGATTAGAATGCCTTTTTCCTTCCATTAATAAATATATGAAACATAAATCAGTCTTTCCTTGGGGACCGGGGCTTATCACAATGAAAATTGGTTCTCATAAAGTGCCTCAGAACGGTGCAGCCGGAGCCTCTTGAGATGGTGGCTGTGTTTGTCTCTTTGGCGTTCAGCCCTCATTGCTATTTGCTGTTTGAGTTCTTGACCTGAGCGTTGGTGATTCACACCACTTTGCCTACCTCCAGCGAGCTGCTCAGCCGCCCGCAGCTTCTGAGTGGCTCATTTGCATGCACCGGGACTTGGGAAACCACACATGAATGCAAGCTTCTTAGATGCCAATCTAAACATGGTGAACTGCTTCTGACTTCGTACCCGAGGGGCTTTCCACTGAACTAACGGTACACATGTCAGTGCCTCAACTCTGAGAAGTATATTTTGACTGTCCCAATGTCCTTTGTGCCTCATTCCTGGATAAGCGGCATGTCACGTGGCCGGGTTCTAATGAGCTGTAACATGTGAAAAAAAAAAAATCACACGAGACCGTTTATGCAGAGAAGGAAGACTTCACTCAAAACTATTGCGACAGGAGAGAGAGATTGAGCCAAGCCAAATGCACCAGTGGCCAGTGGGGCGGGAGTGTGGATGGGACTGACAGAGGGCCTCAGTTAATATCAGCAAGGGTGAGGGTGAGCGTTCAGCCCACCGGCTCAGCGGGATTCCTGCCAACGCCTCGTCCAGGGAGGGCTCACGGGACCCAACCAGCCTTTAGCCAAGGAGGATGTCCTTGTCACAGAGAGAACTGACCTAATGCACTCACCCAGCAGGCTCTCAACTCGGCCTCACAGGCGAGCCCCACCTGCTCCGTTTTCTTGTTTCAGGTTAATATCTACAGTTAGAATTTTTTCAGAGAGGTTATTAAACTTGAAAGATAATTCTTGCAAAGTTCACAAAGTGAATCAATACAAATGGAAATCAGAAATTTACTGTTGCATCCAGAAATCGCTAGGAGTCACCCAAAATGCCTCTAATTTGTGGCTCTTCAGGACAATGGAGCAGCACTCTTGCTTGTTTATCTAAGGGCTTGCAACAAATAATTCAGGACCTATTTTGAAGGCTGCTGAGTGTAGGCTGCATCAACTGTGAAGCATCCTTCAATTATGGTAAAAACCCCTTTGAATATTCAGCTGTGAAAACAAGGACCGCTCAGTTCCACTAGAGATGGAAAAATTGCCTAGTCCACATCTTTTAAGCAACTGCTGTCTGTAAATGGATTTCTTTTCCCGGTATTATCTATGAAATTAAAATGTTTTCACTAGCAAAGATGCTTACAAAGAACCCCATTTGCAATTTTGTATGCAGTTTTAGGTATACTATATGTGAGTTCAGCTTAAATGTACCACATTTGAATGTCTCCACAGTCCTTAAAAAATTAGCTAAATGAGAGGTTTGCATGTTTTATAGGTCTCCTAAAACATGTGATTCAGTTCTGAGGCCTAACGAAAAGAGACAGAGGGAGAATCAGAAAGATCTTGAGTGTAAGCTTGAAATATCTGACTAATTATCATGTGACATTTAACTGAATGTTTGATTCATCATTCTGGGCTTTTCATGAGCAAGATCATAAAATCTATGGTTTAAAATTAAATTCTATTTGGGACAATTTATGCAAATAATTTCTCACACAAATGTACTTGTTAATAAGTGCAAAGACATTTCCTTAAGTCAGCTGCTATTACGGGTGTTAATTATATAACAAGAACTGAAAAAAAAAAACTATGTTTTTATGTTTTAGGAATCTTTTCAGTCTACACAAATTCTGAAAGTATGTAACATACATGTTTACCAAAAATTCCTGTGCCACCCCTGAGCAAATGGGTCTGCAAAACCTTTGGTGGGTCTAACACATCATGTCGAATACTTGTGACCGTGCTGGTCAAAGCTGATGCCATTAAATGTTGGCCATCTCGAGTCTCCGAGTCTTTAAAGTAAGAGTTAAAAATGTCGGAGTGTATGGACGGATGGCATTTCTGTGTAGGTTCCTGCATTCCCAGTGCCCGGTGCCCTCGCCACTCAAAACAGTGAAGCTGAAAATCAGGACTGGAATCAATGCGAGGAAACTGAATGCTGATGAGATGGCCTCCAGCACAACATTCAGAACCACCCCTCGGATGCAGGAGGATGCTGGATATGCCAGATGGGGCAGATCACGGGGAAAGCTAAGGGCTGGAGGTGGCGTGTGTGTGACGGAAACGCTTGGGCAGCTTTCCTGCAGGAACGCGATTAGGGGAACACAGTCCAAGCTGTCTTGTAGCAAAGCTGCGTCTGGTCGTGAGGGTCACCTGGCGAGAGAGGATGGGACGTGCCACCGGCCCCACTCCTGAGGCTCTGACTCGCACATGAGCTGCAGCTCAGGAGACTGGATTCAGGTGCTCACCCTGGACCGTGCTGTTGCCAGGGCGGACAGGGCGGGTGGTCCTCAGTGTCCTGCCGGCCCTCGGGGCTCTGCTGTCTCAGGAAGGCCCCTGGCCGCAGTCACCCTGGCACTTGCTCCCTCCCGGGTCTACGTAGCCCTGAACCCTCATGGCCTCCTCTCGTGGCATTTTACAGCAGTGCCGCCTCCTCTCCTCTCAAGTTCTTGCCACCTAAGTAATCCCCGCCCACCCCATCCAATGCTGGCTTCAGCCTGGAGCCTCCATGCCCGGCCCTGCCATCTGCAGGACTGCGGCTGGGCCCGCTCCCTGCAGGCCTCTCCGTGGGTCCCTGAATGTCAGGCTAAGCCCCTGGGGAGCTCCATTCCTGTGCTGTCCTTGTCTGTCCTCTGACACCCCTGCACCACACCCTCATTTATTCTGGGCCTGGAGACTTCGGCTGAGCCCTGCGATGCTGCAAACCTAAGGAGCCCTGGGAGCGTCCACACTCCTGGCCTGAGGCCTCCTCTGGGGGACACAAAGCCCCACAGGGAAGTGTCCTCTCCAGGGACTTCCCAGAGAAATGCCCCTTCCTTCCCCTTCAGCCTCTGCCTGTGCGGCCATTCCCTTCTCTCATGATTTCCTCAGGACGGAGGAGGTGGATTTCTCTGAGCTGCCTCATCGCGGCTGACGTTTACCCTACCGGTGGATGATTGCCCCTTGGCAAGGGACGCAGGCTGCAGCCCTGGGCTGGCTGCAGTGAGCAGGGGCCGGCACTGCCCGTGCACTGTGAGTGTGGCGGCTGGGAATTCCCTCCCGGGGCCTCGGGCGGCACGAGTGAAGAAGGCGTTCAAGGAGGTCCTCTCGGGGGCTGGCCTGTGTGGGCAGTGGAGGCAGATGTGAGCTGTCCCCCAGGTGGACAAGCGTTCCCTGTGTCCAGGGCACGTCCTCCATTTCCATGGCATCTCCCCCAGCTGTGCTCAGTGTCTGCTCACGACGCCTACTCGTGTGCTTTTCCAATGAGCTGGAAAGGGTGGGGAAGGTTTTATATTAATTGTTATGTGAAGTCTTAAATATTAAGGAAGGATCCAGGGCAATAAGCCAGAGAGCCAGGGGAAATAACTAAAATTAAAGATGTTGAAGTTGGAAGTTAGTGGTGACCTAAGCTTTTTTTTTTGTTTAATTATGGTTCCAGTACTTCCTGTGGGGAAAGTGAAACTTAATACAAGAAGTTCTGGCAACTCTAGAGATTTTAACAACAAAATACGGGCTCCTTCCCCTATGCCCCGGTCAGCGTGTCCACATGATACACCTTGAATCCCACGGGTCCCTGGAATTCTTTCTTCTGGTTCCGCGGCCTCCCAAGTGCCGTCTATTTTCTTTACTTCCCTTCTCTACATTTCTTCTGCCATCTCATTCTAAGCAATGAAGCCCACGCAACGCAGCGGGGCACAGAAGAACCCGGCAGTCTTAAGGAGCCGTTTGGGAATGGAGCGGTGAGGATACAGCACAGGACACCCCAGGGTGGGGACGGCAGCCCCGAGTCAGCCACGTGGGAGTCCCGGGTCCCCTTGCCGTCCACGGACTGTGATCTTTGAGAAGTTACTTCACCTCCCCGGTCTTCAGCTGCTTGTTGGGAAGCGAGGGAGATGAGTGCACTCCTAGCATGCAGACGTCAAGACGATGAAATGAGATGATGGGCATGAGACACGCCCGGCACACGGCCTGCTTGCATGAACAGCAGCTTCTTGCGGACTCATAAAGGCCATTAGTGAAATGCAGTTCTCTGGACCATGAAGCCTCTTAGAGAGGTGCCTGGACGGCAGCGTTTGTGGGTATTAGGTCAGGTCTTTGAAGGATGTGGAGCAGTAGGAATGCTCATTCATTGCTGGTGGGAATGCAGCTGCTGTGGAGAACGGTCTGGAAGTTTCCTGCAAAGCTGAACACACTCCGATCCTATGATCTAGCAAGTACGTGCCTTGATATTGACCCAGAGGCGTGAAAACACGTGCACACAAAAACCTGCACAGAAGCAGATGTTAGCAGCCAAGTTATTCATCATTCCCGAAACTCGGGAGCAACCAGACGTCCTTCAGTGGGTGAAGGGATAAACAGTGGTACACCCAGACCACGGAATGATATTTCCTGCGAAAAAGAAATGATCTGGACAGGCGCAGTGGCTCACGCCTGTAATCCCAGCACTTTGGGAGGCCGAGGTGGGTGGGTCACCTGAGGCTAGGAGTTCGAGATCAGCCCAGTCAAGATGGCGAAACCCTGTCTCTACTAAAAAAAACAAAAATTAGCCAGGCATGGTAGCACACACCTATAATCTCAGCTACTCGGGAGGCTGAGACAGAAGAATCACTTGAACCCGGAAGGCGGAGGTTGCAGTGAGCTGAGATCATGCCATTGCACTCCAGCCTGTGTGACAGAGCAAGACTCTGTCTCCAAACAAAAATTGATCTATCAAGCCATGAAGAGACATAGAGGAAAGTGAAATGCACATTATTAGGTGAAAGCAGCCCATCTGTAAAGGCTATAAACTGTGTGGTTTCAACTCTATGACATTCTGAAAAAAGCAAAACTACAGAGACAGTAAAAGATCCCTGGCTGGCAGGGGTTGCGGGGAGGGAGGGAGGGAGGGATGAGCAGGTGGGGCACGGAGGATGTTTGGGTGGGCAGTGCTCTGTAGGAGGCCACAGCGCACGTATGCACTTGCCAAAATCCTCAAATCCACAGAACACAGGGAGTAACCCAGGTGTAAATGTAGCCAATAATAATGCATGAGTATTGCCCCATCAGTCGTAATCAATGCGTACACAGACCCAAGATGTTCGTAGTAGGACAAACTGTGTACAAGGAATGGCGTGCATGGGAAGTCTCTGTACTTTCTGCTCAAGCTTTCTGCAAACCAAAAAATGTTCTAAAATACTTGATCACTTTAAAAATACTTTAATTGCACACTATGAAATGTATCGATTTTATAAAATGTATTAACCAAATTTACCAAATAATTCCATTGAACATTACGGCTAAACACATCTATTGGATTTAAATTCAGCTTTGTCCTGGACTATTCCTGAATGCAGCAGAATGGCTGACCATTGCCCTGGCTAAGCTGTGATCTGTGTCTGATTAACTCTCAGTTCTCCGGGCCACGCCCTGGCGTTTTGCTAGTGCTCCCAGGCACATGTGTACACATGTCTGCATACACATCTAGTCCACAGAAACCAGAGCAGCTGGCCGCTGCCCATCAGGAGCCCATGCTCCTTCCCCTAGAGGGGCGCCCCCGAGAGACATCGCCTGACTGCCTGCCCAGCACCCTGGGCACCCGGCATGGTCACCACAGGAGCAGAAATGATGTGGACGGCTGCGGCTGGAGCCTGCAGACTCCTAGGGAGGAGTCCTGCTGTCCTCGGTTGTGGCTTGCTGGAAGCCATGGGTTTCAAGGAGTCATAGTTCACTGCAGACCCCAGCCTCACCCAGATTTGACAGTTTTGGAGCAAGAAATAAACTCATTATAGTTTTTAATAGCTGTGTAAAATTGCCACATACTTAGCAGTATAAAGCAACACCATTTATTACCTTCCAGTTCCATGGGTCGGAAGTCTGGGCCCGCCTGGTTGCACAGAGTCCTCAGAACAGAGTGTTGCAAGGCCAGAGCCCAGGGCAGGCAGGCCAGGCTCTGCAGGGAAAGGGGGTTCCATGGGGCAGCTCCACAGGGGGCTCTGGGAGGGCACTGCCCCAGTTCAATCAGGGCACTGGCCAAATTCAGTTCCTGAGGCCAGGGACCGAGACCCGTCTCCTCTCCTCTCCTCTCAGCTGGGGCCAGCCTGAGCTCCCAGGGGCCGCCTGAATGAATTCCTCCTCACACCGGTGGACCGGGCTCCCCTGACCGCCGAACCTCTCTGATTCTAGTGGGAGAAAGTTGTGTGCTTTGAAGGGTAATTGGATTGGGTCACCCAGGTGGTCCGGTGTATCTTCCTGCTGAAGGGTCAGTAACCTCAATCACATCCTTCAAGTTCCGTCCACCCTGAGAAGTAACATGACTGGGTCCCGGGCTTAGGGTGTGGACCTCCCTGGGGCCTCCTAGGCTGGCTGCGTGTGTGCTGAGGAGCGGCCACAGTGGCAGTTCATCCATCAGAGCATCTGCTGCTGCCTCAGCTCCTGCATCTCCCTCCCTTCAGCCTGATGCTTAGCTCTCAGCCTCTTTCCCTCCCAGCAGCAGCGCAGTTCCAGGGAGGGAGGACAGCAAAGCCGCCGAGACTTGAGTACCTGGCTCTCCCCTGTCCTTTTGTGCTTGGGAGATTTAGGGCAAGTGTGTGAATGTCGGCACCTGAAGTGTCTGTCTGTGCAACGGGAGTGATTATGACGTTGTCTGAGGCAGGTTTGGAAGAGGATCCCACACACCTGCTGGTTTCTGTCTGCTTGGTGAATGCCGACCCTCGTGCCGCGCCCTCCCCGTCTCTGCTCTGGGCTGGTTCTGTACTCCCCACCCTGGCTCCGCTTCCATGGCTAAGGCCTACCCTCTGCTTAACTTCTCTGTACCCTAGGTGCTTGAGGGGGCCCTCCCCAAACCCTAGCTTCGTCTTCAGACAGGATAACTTCCAAGGCACTCCATAAAGACCATGAAGATAAGAAACCTGGCCCAAGGCTGTGAATCCTTCTAATTCTTTCTGTCTTCTACCGGGAGATAAAGATGAGAGGATGTTAGGGTGGGGAAGAAAGGGATAACCTACCAGACACAGGCCATCTGTGACTCAGGAAACAGTGGAAACCCACCTTGCCTCTTGCTAAGGTACTAAAACCAGAGGGAATGTGCCCGATTATGACCCAGAGAAAGTGACCCGAACAGGGCCTGGGGAGGAATGTGTAAGAGTTAAGGTAAGAAGAAAAGAAACATGAAAAGTGGCTTAACAGTCAAAGACAGATTTGCTTTGGAGAATAAACCTGAGAAGGGCTTCTGGGTGATTTCACTCAAGAGCGTTCTGTCTTACACACTAAGGGTATTTAAGAGTTTAGGGAGGGGGAGCTTATCACAGGCTAGGAATGTTTCTGTGTGAGGGAAAGTTTATTGCAGGGTTGGAAAGTCTCTGGTCAGAGGGGAGGTTATCTCAGGGTTGGCATGTTTCTGGTCGGAGTGCGTTTATCTCAGGATAGAAATGTTTTCTGATCATGCTGGCATTAGCCATTAGGCTGACGTTTTGGGGCCAGATTTAGCTTTTTAATCAAGGGGAACTTAAAATGGTGGTGATTGTCCAAGATGGCGATGATCTTGCTCTGTCACAATGTAGATAAACACACCTTGGAATGAAAGAGAGACCAGATGTGTACTGATGCAGGTGCGGAGCAAAAGTTCAGAGAATTTGGGGCCAAGGATCAGGGCTGGGGGTGGGCAGGGGTCCATGGAGGCCCTGTGACAGCAGCTGCAGCTCTGTTCCCACTCACCTGATACACTGGGTCTCAACAACAGCTTCAGGAAACATCACAGGGACATAATTATAAGACCAAGCCGGCCTTTTTCTGGAGTCTTAGGCCTTACATGTTCTGGTTGACAGGGCAAAAACCCGGAGGCTCTGGAGCCACAGACACTGGAGCTTTTCGTTCCTTCTTGACCCCTCCTTACCTGTGGTTGACATGAAAGCCACCGCTGCACCCCAGTTGAATCCAGCATGCACAGTCACACTAGTCTGTTAACTTCCCAAAGGCGGGACCTTACGACCCACTTTGCTTCACTCATCTGACTATATTAATAATTCCTGGCACGGAGTGAAATGCTCAGTAAATGTTTGTTGAACCAAACTAAACGCCCAAGTGCTGTTACTGCATCTGCAGTAGGGGATTGGTGACTGTCCCTCCAGGAAGTAGCCAATGCTTTGTGAGCATAGGCCAGGCCACAGGGAGCTTCTGCTCTGCACCCTCCACTCCCCAGGCTGGAAGGGGGCAACAGAGGAGGAGGGTGGAGACAGCCCCTTCCCCCGGAGCCTCAAAGGACACTGAAGAGAGGAAGGAAGGCAGGCGGACCAACCAGGAAGCAGCACGGCGGGTCACCCAGGCGGACCAGGTGATGGAGGAGGAGGATGGAGACAGCTGCTGCCCCAGAACCTCACGGGACACTGAGGAGAGGAAGGCAGACATGCAGATGAACCAGGAAGCAGTGTGATGGGTCGCCCAGGCGGGACGGGACCCAGAAGGAGCTCCCCTTGCAGATATGGGAGCTGTGGGCATAGGCGAGTTCATGGGGCTCTGAAAGTCGGGCTGGGATTGCACAGATCTTAGCGACAAATGCCATATTCCAGCTTCATTGTTCCACAGCAGGAGATGCACTGAGAATTCAGACAAAAGCGACCAGGGCCGGCAGTCGGGCTCCAGGCTGCTTCCCGGGAAGAGGGCTCACCCCACTTCCACTGTCTGAATCTGCGTTTCTGTGCATGTTCTAGGCTCCGTTTTGTCTTTTTGTTTCTTAGCTGTCATGTGGGGCCACATGGGATGTGTGTGTGTAGTCCAGGTGCGGGGCCTGCACTGTCTGTCCGCGTGCTGGCTCCGGCCTTCCCTCAGCTCTCAGCAGGACCAGGATTTCAGCAGCAGGGAGCCCCGGGCAAGCCAGGAAGGACTCCCATTCCCGTTTATCCAGCGGGTACAGAACGAATCAGTCTTTCTGTCGTAATGCAGATTTACAGGGCAGTGGTAATCTATTCTTCAATTCGGTTTACTGCCACTGATAAACTCACAGATGTCAATTGACTTTTCCCTCCATCCCCTGTTTACACCTGACAGGCCTACTTTATAGCTGAGCAGTTATTTGAAGTTATAAACATTATAATTAGCAATTTTTTAATTAGGCTGACAATTAACAGGAGATTTGCAAAGCTGCTAATTTGACATGTCACACTCTCCGTCGAGCTTATGTTAACCACAACTGGAGTGAATTCAATTGAACAGAACCACAATGTCTGGGAAAAAATCTCAGAAGAACCTTCTCTCCCCACTTGGCTGGCTTCATGGCACTTGGACAGAGAAGTGGAAATTCGGGGATTTTACAGGATAACGATACTGACAGCTGAACCCCAGACAATAGCCACCTCTGAGAGGTTAGCTCCGAGCACATGGCACGAAGGCACGTCCTGCTAATTGCATCTGAGTCTCGTGCTTCAAAGCGTTGCCGACCTAAGGCAGATTAGAGGCTCCGTTCTCATGGAAGTTGCTCCTTAGACCTCATCACCAAGGAGACCTCCTGATGCAGACACCAGCAAGGGCTTTGTGACAGAGGCTTGTCCTGTATGCCTGGGAGCTTCCCCAGCAACACGGGGTCCTGTGCTGATGCCGATGGATGGGAGAGAGATAGAAAGAGAGACCGAATCAGAGAGAGAGAGAGAATCAGATAGAGACAGAGAGAGACAGAAGAGATACACAGAGAGAGAAAGAAACAATCAGACAGACACAGAATCAGAGAGACAGAAGAGAGAGAGAGAGAGAGAGAAACAGAGAATCAGACAGAGACACACAGAGAGAGATGGAGAGAATCAGACACAGAGACAGAGAGAACCAGGTACAGACAGAGACAGAGAGAGAATCTGACAGAAAGAGACAGAGAGAACCAGGTAGAGACAGAGA
>PVKV010037237.1:0-14994 GCA_004027835.1 Alouatta palliata
GTACACACATGGCAGTGTGATTTGCTGCCTTCCCCCCCATCACCTGTATCTGGCATTTCTCCCCATGCTATCTCTCCCCAACTCCCCACTCCCCGCTGTCCCTCCCCTATTTCCCCCTGACAGACCCCAGTGTATGATGCTCCCCTCCCTGTGTCCATGTCTTCTCATTGTTCAACACCTGCCTATGAGTGAGAACATGTGGTGTTTGATTTTCTGTTCTTGTGTCAGTTTGCCGAGAATGATGGTTTCCAGGTTCATCCATGTCCCTACAAAGGACATGAACTCATCGTTTTTTATGGCTGCATAGTATTCCATGGTGTATATGTGCCACATTTTCCCTGTCCAGTCTATCATCGATGGGCATTTGGGTTTTGTTTTGTTTTGTTTTGTTTTTGAGACAGAGTTTCACTCTTGTTACCCAGGCTGGAGTAAAATGGCACGATCTCGGCTCATCACAACCTCTACCTCCTGAGTTCAAGCAATTCTCCTGCCTCAGCCTCCCGAGTAACTGGGACTACAGACGTGCGCCACCATGCCCAGCTAATTTTTTTTTTTTTTTTTTTTAGTAGAGACAGGGTTTCACCATGTTGACCAGAATGGTCTCAATCTCTTGACCTCGTGATTCGCCCACCTGGGCCTCCCAAAATGCTGGGATTACAAGCATGAGCCACTGCGCCTGGTCTTTTGTATTTTTAGTAGAGATGGACTTTCACCATGTTGGCCAGGCTGGTCTCAAACTCCTGACCTCAGATGATCTGCCTGCCTTGGCTTCCCAAAGTGCTGAGATTACAGGCGTGAGCCACCATGCCCAGCCAACCAAATTCGTTTTGTATTTGTTGAATAAGGACTGACAGAAAAGAAAACAGCTCCCAAATTGTCTAGAATGAGGACAATATATTGATATTTAGAGTTTATCATGGGCAATCTACAAAAGCATTAAATGGCCATATAAATCACAATTGGTCTACACCCCTTTTTAAGGCTATATAAACAGATTTCTATTCCATAATCACAATTATCTGGGAGATAGATATAGATATAGATATAGATATAGATATAGATATAGATATAGATATAGATATTTTTTTGAAACAGAGTCTCACTCTGTTGCCCAGGCTGGAATGCAGTGGCACAATCTCGGCTCACTACAACCTCTGCTTCCCTGGTTCAGGCGATTCTATTGCCTCAGCCTCCCGAGTAGCTGGGATTACAGGCACCCACCACTATGCCCAGATGATTTTTGTATTTTTAGTAAAGACGGGGTTTCACCATGTTGGCTAGGCTTATCTTGAACTCCTGACCTCAAGCAATGCACCCTCCTCCCAAAGTGCTGGGATTACAGGCATGAGCCACTGCGCTCAGTAATCTGGGAACTATATTACTCAACTAGAGTAACTTTGCCTTATTTTTCTTTTATTACCATATCTGTATCAACTGTGTAGGCTGCCTATATATGCAACAAGGTAATTTGCCTTATTACCACCAAACTTTTACATCATAGTGTCTTATTTTAAATCAACAGATAATATCTGATAGGCATATCAGAGGATTTCATGTAGATTATAATTCTCAGTTGATATACAGCAGGGAATTACAAAAGCTACCTTAGGAACTGGGAAAGAAGAGCTAGCAGCAACACCAGTAAGATAGTATCTTAATGAACACAGTGCTATATACGCATAGAGTGCTTTCATACTTGCTATCCTCGGCTTTGCCTAAAAGGCAACCTAAGCACTCACTGACAAGCTATAAGATTTGTCCAAAATCATCCACACAGGTGGGTCGTCAGTCAATGACAACATACACAGTAAGACTTCAAGTTCTATTTTTTTTTTTTTTTGAGGTTTGCAAATCTTTTATACTTCCAATAGTTGAAACCATTTTTTTTTTTAAGAGATGGAGTCTTACTACGTTGCCCAGGCTGGATTCCAGCTCCTGGGCTCAAACGATCCTCCCAAGCAGCTGGGGACTACAGGTGCAGGCCACCACACAGAACATGTTGATACAATATTTCTGAGAACTAACATCACCTTTAGCAACGAAGCCAGAGTCCCTATTAAGCAGCCAGAATGCTACGGTAATTTAACACTGACCATTTCTTTTTGCATGTGTTTTGCTCTCCTCTTCTAGAAGCTGTAGATGTCCGTTCAGTTTCCCTCCCATCTTGATGAAGTTGCACCTACAACAGTCATATCATCTGACATTCCTTCAACTACTGTATCCATGTTTGCAATGCCGCACTGACACTGTCATGATGAGGATTAGAAGTGGTGGCAGCAGACATACAACCCAGGTATAGACTCATTTCTGACCAGCCATCTGTTTTGGCAAATAAATGGCCTTTTCATTCACAACTGCCAACTGAACAGATCTCTTCCTTTTGAAGTATTGAAGGTAGTCTTTCTAAATCCAGAAAACCTAGTCATCTCTCATTTAAGTACGAAAGGCACTGTTTTTAGTGCCAGAGGTTTAAAGGGAGTTGACTGAAAAAAGGTTGAGATGGGCTGGTTTTGAAAAGCAAATGTCTTTATTACTTCCTACAACAATCCTCTCTGGAACCCGCCTTATCACGCTAGCATTTGTGACTCCTTGAAATCCTTGGTCTAGGTAAGCATTTGGTGGTGCTACTTTTAACTCTTCTGGAACCCTCATTAACAAATACCTTCAGTGTGTTCCATTTCACACTGAATTCAATTAATTTCCACCACCTCAGCAGCAGTGAAAGAAGGAAATGCTGTCCCACTCGCCAAACATAGACCAATTGCGGCTTGCTGTTTGGCACTATCTGCTTCAATGCTTCATATCAAGTCCTTTGACTTGCTTCAAGGTGCATGTGTTAAATTGAGAGTCACTTTTGTCCTCCTGGGCCCACTGGAGGGTTCCCAGCAAGGGCCACTATCCATCAGCTGCCAGGGAAGGTGGCTGGGCACTGAGAGGCTGTTGGAGCCTCATCTTCTTACTTACTTCTGGCCTTTCCAATTTGCTCTATCCTCCTATACATGAAAAGCAACCACAAACCCATCTGTACTATCTACCCTTCATCCTCTCTAAAACCAAACAAAACACCACACACACACTACAGTGTCTTAAAGTCTTTGCAAGCGCATACCTCTCTAGCTTGAAAGTCCTCTCCCAGTCTTCTTATCTCAAAGGCCAAACTCAAAATCTACTTTAGTGAGACTTTCTTCCATTCTAAAGCATGGGATCCCCCCATCCCCAGTTTGTCTCCATTTGGTTACTATAACTCACTTAACTCCTATTTATAACAAAGGATTGTTTTCTGTTTGGGTATCTTATGTACACCAACTTCAAGCTCCCTACTAATAAATCTGGTACACCACCTTACATTTAGATCAAAGGTGCTTAAACTGACACTAGATTGTTAATCTGTTGGCTGGAAGGCTATCATCAAAAGACAGATAATAACAAGTCCTGGTCAGGATATGGAGAAATTGGAACCCTCATACATTGCTGGTGGGAATGTAAGAAGGAATAGCTATTTTGAAAAAGTATGGCAGTTCCTCAAGAAGTTAAACATACACTTACCATGACTCAGCAACTCAATTCATGCATATACCCAAGAGAACTGAAAAAATATATTCCACAAGCTTCTACACAAATGTCCACAGCAGCATTATTCATAATAGCCAATCATTGTAAATAACCCCCCAAAATAAATATCAACTGACAGATAAGCAAAATGTATCATAACTATACAATGAAATATTATTCAGCCACAAAAAAAAATGAAGTACTGATACATATTAAAACATGCTACTCAGGAGGCTGAGGCAGGATGATCAAGGCTGCAATGTGCTATAATCATACCTGTGAATAGCCACTGCAATCCAGCCTGGACAGCAGAGCAAGATCCTCCACAAATCAAAAAAAACAAACAAACATGGAAAGCATCAGGCTAAGTGCAAGCAGCCAGACAGAAAGAACACATGTTCTACAAATCCCCTTGTAAGAAATGCCCAGATCAAGCAAATCTGAAGTGACAGGAAGTGTATCACTGGTTGCTAGAGGCTAAGAGAGGAGAGAAACAGAACTTCTTTTTGGGTTGATAAAAATGTTTTGGAATTAAACAACAGTGATGGTTCTACAACCTTGTAAATATATTAGCAACCACTAAATTGTAAACTTTAAAATGGTGACTTTAATGGTATGCAAATATATTACTAAAAAATTAAAAGAAATGAAGGCCTGGTGTGGTGGCTCATGCCTATAATACCAGCACTTTAGGAGGCCAGGGAGGGCAGATCACTCGCCAGAGGTTCGAGACCAGCCTGGCCAACATGTTGAAGCCCCAACTCTATTAAAACACAAAAATTAGCCTGTCTTAGTGGCACACATCTGTAATTCCAGCTACTCAGGAGGCTGAGGCAGGAGGATCATTTGAGCCTAGAAGGTGGGGGTTGCAGTGAGCCAAGATCGCGCCACTGCACTCCAGCCTAGGTGACAGAGTGAGACTGTCCCAAGGAAAAAAAAAAAGAAAAAAATTAGGAGGAATGGAAGGAAAAGGAAGAGAAGGGGATGAGGGAAAAGGGAACAAACAAAGAAGGAGGAAGGAAAGAAAAAGGGCCGGGCATGATGGCTCATGCCTGTAATCCTATCACTTTGGGAGGCTAACGTGGGCGGATTATCTAAGGTCAAAAGTTCAAGACCAGCCTGACCAACAGAGTGAAACCCCCATCTCCACTAAAACTACGGTGCATGCTTGCAATCCCAGCTACCTGGGAGGCTGAAGCAGGAGAATGGCTTGAACCCAGGAGGCAGAGGTTGCAGTGAGCCGAGATCACACCATTGCACTCTACTTTGGGCAACAAGAGCAAAACTGTCTCAGAAAAAAGAAAAGAAAAAAAGGAAGGAAAAAAGGCACCTAGACCAGGCTGGGCTCACAGCTGTAATCACAGCACTTTGGGATTACCCCCAAAGCACTTACTCCCCAAGATGAATAAATGTTACAGTAGGTGAAGAAACATTTTCAGAGTAGCATTACTGACATTAAGGTTGTTAAACTTCTTGATTTAAGCTAACCAATTCCATTTTTAACACCTGCACTAAAACCTGGACTGACTAAAACTTAATGAACTAGGACAATAAAGAACACTGAAAACACATAGAAATTGGACGAATTTAGAATCTTTTAAAAAATTGGAACATAAAGAGAAACATCATTTACAGTGACAGAAAGTTTCAATTAAAACAATTTTTCTGTCCGAAGAACTGGAAAGAACAAACAAGCACGAAGTTGCTAACGTGTGAGAATGCAGGCAGGGGAAACAAGCTGGATGATCACCAAGTCCCTCAATCACGGAAGGAGAGTTCTCCCCAGTATTGGCTCATCCTCCTCGTACAATTCACATTTTATATCACACTAAAAGTAGCCCATATGCAATATAAATATGTCATATGTAGCTAAGAGCCCATCAATAAACCTCCTATGCCAACTCAAGCAGCAATATTTACATTCCTGGTGGGATCCAGCTGTTGATATTTAAGTTTAAATTTAGGTAGGAAATCCAAAACTGTTTCTTCATGAAAAGAGATGAAATGTCAAAGACAACCTGTCTCAGAAGGTCCCTCGCCTATTTGTTAACTAAACAAGCCTCAAATTTCAAATCCTTGTTGATATCAAACCCTTACAAATGTCACTGCAAATGTCGCTGATGCAACAGATGACATCAATTAGACTTGTGTTTGCAAGTCTATCATTCATAATCATAAACCTTGACCTGAACGACAAAGCACTGTCGTATTCCTCTTTGTAGTCATGCATTCAGCAAATGTGGATACAAGAACGAATAAAACTCCCTAACTGCTCCCCTCCCAAGATTTATAGCTCAGTATTGAACTGGGTTAGGCACCCTGCTAATTACTCACATTTTACTCGTTATGTCTATTATGAGTAGTTAATTAAAAGACTAGCACACTGTGATAATCTAATTATGTGTGTAATTTTGGAGGTTTTCTCATTCACTTAACTTGGAGCTTTGCAAACAAATTTGTATCGATCACTGCTGCAGCCCCGGCATCCATCGAGGCACCTCAGCAATTACTGGTAGCTTAGGTGACTGAATGGCTGGTATCTAAAACACAGCAGATACTAATAGATGTCCACTGAATTAACTAACAAGAAACGACTTATTTTCTAATTTCTTTACTAGACATAGAAAACTCTATCAATATCCATTTACAATAGAGAATTAGAGAGATGGCAACACTTATTCTATAATGTATTTGTTCTCTATTTCACTAATTCATCTCAAAAAAATTTTTTTAAGTCTCACCATTACTAGGTGTCTCTAGGGACTCCTTTGCAGGGTTCGTCCCGTCTTCATCTTCCTCAGGATTTTCCCTGGACTTTGACAGCCGGTTTCTTAGAGACATCTTCTCTTCACCCACCATTGTATTGTCTAGGAAAGAAGACGCAAAAAGCATTTGCATTAGTCCACTTTCACACTGCTATAAAGACACTACCTGAGACTGGGTAACGTATTTGTTTTTTTTCCTGACATGAAGGAAGTGCAGAGACTCAGTGATGTATAAAGGAAAGAGGCTTAATTGTCTCACAGTTCCTCATGGTTAGAAAAGCCACAGGACACTTACAATCATGGCAGAAGAGGAAGTAAGGCATGTCTTACATGACAGCAGGAGAGACAGAGCAAGGAAGTGCCACATTTAAAACCATCAGCTCTCATGAGAACTCCCTCACTATCATGAGAACAGCATAGGGGAAACTGCCCCCATGATCCAATCACCTCCCACCAGGTCCCTCCCTTGACATGTGGGGACACAGAGGCAATTAGAGATGAGATTTGGGTGGGGACACAGAGGCACCATATCAACTTTGAACTAAGCATCTGGCTTATGTCAATTTCACAATACCACTGTATTTAGGAGAGGTGAAATTTGATGACATATTCTCTTCCTTTTGCATTAATCATTTTAAAGCATTTTCTGGGTATAAGATACTCAAGATAACAAGTTTGAAGAAATCAGCTCCTATAAAATAATTTGACTGGTTTCAAGGTCCCCTTTTAAACATAGACCCCATACCTTTTTTTTTTTAAGATGGAGTCTCGCACTGTCCAGACTGCAGTGCAGTGTCGCAATCTTGGCTCACCGCAACCTCCGCCTCCTGGCTTCTAGCAATTCTCCTGCCTCAGCCTCTCGAGTAGCTGAGACTACAGGCATGCACCACCATGCCCAGCTAATTTTTTTGTATTTTTTAGTAGAGATAGGGTTTCACCATGTTGGGCCAGGATGGTCTTGATAGCCTAACCTTGTGATCCGCCTGCCTTGGCCTCCCAAAGTGCTGGAATTACAGGCATGAGCCACCGCGCCTGGCCAACCCCACTCTTAAAGAACAATTTAGTTGAACAAAACATTAAATATGTAAAAAAATTAAGGATTAAATAGTAAAAGGTAACTACAAAGATGCCACAAGGTAGAGTATGATTTAATAACAAAGTCAATGGTAAAAACAATACGTTAAGTTCAGAGACAGCAGAGATTAGCAGAAGATGTAAAGGTTTCACAGAAAAGAAGGTATTTTACACAGAGTCTCAAAGGATGAGAACTGCGCATTCCACACACAAGAAAGGATTAAAACAAGGACCTTATAACCCCCATTCAGGGGACCAAGATTGAATTGAACTTTAAGTTCAATTCAGGTGCTTTAAGTTTTCTCATTTAATCTTCATAATACTTCTGAAAAAAAATTATTACTTCAGTTTTCACATGAGAAAACAATGATTTAAAGTAGTTACTATCAGTATCCTCCGCCCATGCACCAGGAATAGACCCCCACAGTTGAACAAGTTGAGTGTATTAGGAACGCACACCACAGCCCCAGGTACTAAGGCCTGCTTTTCTTCTCATTACAGTGGCTTGCTCAAGACCACACAGCTAACCGCAGAGCCAGATCTGAAACGGCATTAGTTGGATCAGAACTACAAAGACCACTAACTACTGCAAGAAAAAAGTTGGTAACAGAGAAATGTGATGAGGAAAAAGACTAGAAAGGAGGACAGGAGTCAACCAGAAAGGCCTAAGAAATTAGAAGTTTTTCAAGAAGGCAGTGGTAAAACACTTCAGTCACTGAAAAACATGATCAAAGTTACAAAGATCGTGCTCGCTTCGGCAGCACATATACTAAAATTGGAGAGATACAGAGAAGATTAGCATGGTCCCTGCGCAAGGATGACACACAAATTCGTGAAGCGTTCCATACTAAAAGAATTATAATTTAAATAAATTTTAAAAAGAAAAAAAAGTCACAAAGACCAATATCAAGATAGTACAAGATTTACTCTAAAGCCATGTGTTTCACCAGCTGGGCATGGTGGCATACAGCTATAGTCCCAACTACCTGGGAGGCTGAGGTGGGAGGATCACTTGAACCTGGGAGTTTGAGTCTAATGTGGGCAACGTAGCAAGACCACATCTCAAAAAAATATTTCATTTATTTATTTATTTATTTATTTATTTATTGAGAAGGAGTCTCACTCTGTTGCCCAGGCTGGAGTGCAATGGCATGATCTCGGCTCACTGCAACCTCTACCTCCAGGGTTCAAGTGATTCTCCTGCCTCAGCCTCCTGAGTAGCTGAGATTACAGGTGCCTGCCACCATGCCTGGCTAATTTTTATATTTTAGTAGAGATGGGGCTTCACCATGTTGGTCAGGCTGGTGTTGAACTCCTAACCTCAAATGATCAGTCCACCTTGGCCTCCCAAAGTGCTGGGATTACAGGCATGAGCCACTGCACCCGGCCAAAAAAACAATTTTAACTAAAAAGTAAAGCAGTTTTCACTATGTGATAAATTTTTCAAGAATCTAAAGCAAGAAGAAAAAAACTGTGAAATACTACATTATTTTAAAGCTACATATATTTAAATTCGGAGGCTACAGTCTCTCTAAAATTTTTTTTTGAGAAGGAGTTTCACTCTTGTTGCCCAGGCTGGAGTGCAATGGTGCGATCTCAGCTCACCATAACCTCTGCCTCCCAGGTTCAAGCACTTCTCCTGCCTCAGCCTCCAGAGTAGCTGGAATTATAAGTATGTGCCACCATGCCCAGCTAATTTTGTATTTTTGGTAGAGACAAGGTTTCTCCAGGTTGGTCAGGCTGGTCTCAAACTCCTGACCTCAGGTGATCCACCCGCCTCAACCTCTCATCTAAATTTTTATATTAAAATATCCTTTTCTGTATAAAAAGATGAAATACAGCACATGGTGAGTCTGGTTGTTTTTCAACTATCACAGCTAGGCAAGGTAAAAATCTGAAAAATCAGCCAGGCACAGTGGCTCATGCCTGTAATCCCAGCACTTTGGGAAGCTGAGGCGGGCAGATCACGAGACAGGCGTTCGAGACCAGCCTGGCCAACATAGTGAAACCCCATCTCTACTGAAAATACAAAACATTAGCTGGATGTAGTGGCGGGCACCTGTAATCCCAACTACTTGGGAGGCCTAGGCAGAAAAATCACTTGAACACAGCAGTCGGAGGCTGCAGTGAGGTGAGAGCGTGCCATTGCACTCCAGCCTGGGCAACAGTGCGAGACTCCATCTCAAAAAAACCAAGAAAATCTGACAAATCTAGATCAGTTCTCTTCTAATTATTTCTGGAATCAAATAAATGAAACAATTGTGGAACAGCAGATGACTATATCAAGCAGAAATGTTATGATATCATAAGATCTAATTAAGAGGAACTTAAAGGAAAAGTAAGTCAGGGCTAATTAAGCAGAAGACGATGACTAACTTCTGATGATCCAATTCTGTGTAAAAGTGACATAGGAAGCCACAAGAGCATCTACGTCTTCATCAGAAATGATGACAGAAGTGAGAACTGAAAACTAAACTTTGAGGGATGGCCTCAAAGTAGAGGAAATCAGGGAAGAAAAAGAAAGATGCAAAAGGAACCCAGATGTTTTAGTAAAGAAGGAATTTTACAAGGAATAATGGAAACTTCTTTTTTTTTTCTGGCCAGATGAGCAGAGACTTTTTCCTGGCCAGATGGTGGTGAATTTAAAGTTGGTAACTCTTTTAAAGAGCATATAGCAAAAGTTTAAAGCATAAAAAACAGCAAAATGATTAAAAAATAAATGCCAGATTAAAGTTTATTACCCAAGCCCTACGAGACAGTATAGCACAGTGCAATATTTCTCAAAGTAGAATAACAACTGATTTTTTTTAGTGTTCATGTGTTTTACATGTATTAAGTATCTTAATTTCAATAGAATCAAGATAGATACTACTGTTATTCCCCAAATATTCTTTGGCCACCATGGCTTCCCATAGTTTCTTCCCTGTCTATAGAAAGGTATTTCTCCTCTGCTCTTTCTTTATCTAGCTAACTCCTACTCAGGCCTTCAAAGAATCACAGCTACAGCAGTAATAGGATCAACACCAACAGTTCTGATTTAATGAGCACCTATTATGTACTTCCAGGCACTGTGCTGCTAAACTTTTTACATTACATTTAATCTTTACACCCTTAGATAGGTATTATCCTCATTTTACCGATGAATTCAGGGAAGTTATTTAACTTGTCCCAAATCACATAATTCTCCAACAACAGAACTAGAATTCAAAACAAGGACTATCAGATTCTACAACCTGCCCTCTAATCGCTATACTGCCTCCAACTCACACCCTCTGAGGTTTCCTATACCACCACATCTCATCTCACCCTCTCTGCAGTCCCACTACACCCTGTGCATCCTGTTACATACGATGTTGTCCTGTAATCAGAGAGCAATACTCTCTGTCTCTTACATCAGGCTTTAGTTCTCAAAGTAGGGATTACATAGTATTTTCTGTAAGACTCCCCCAGATCCAGTGTGGAGTACCTGGAGTATAACAGGCATGCATTAAGAGAAAAAGCAAATGTATCAGTTAATACAGTAACCAATTATTCTAAGCACAAGACACTCCTCAACTCCTGATGGTTCAACTTACAATTTTTCAACTTTATGATGATGCAAAAGTAACACGCATTCCATGGAGATCGTATTTTGAGTACTCACACAAACATTCCGTTTGTCACTTTCAGTATCGTATTCAATAAATTACATGAGATAGTGAGTACTTTATTGCAAAATAGTCTATTTGATGATTTTGCCCAACTGTAGGCTAATATTAAGTGTTTGGAGCATATTTAAGGTATACGAGGCTAAAAATACCCAAAAAAATTTAGCTGGGTGTGGTGGCAAGCACGCGTAATCCCATCTACTCAGGAGGCTGAGGCAGGGAAATCACTTGAACCTGGGAGGTGAAGGTTGCAGTGAGCCCAGGTCGCACCACTGCACTCCAGCCCAGACAACAGACAAGCTAGTCTAGAGGAAACCTTATATCAAAAGCCAAAACAGGACCGAGCATGGTGGCTCACACCTGTAATCCCAGCACTCTGGGGGGCTGAGGTGGATGAATCACCTGAGTTCAGGAGTTCGAGACCAGTCTGGCCAATGTGGTGAAAGCTTGTCTCTACTAAAAATTCAAAAAATTAGCCAAGTGTGGTGGTGGGCACCTGTAATCCCAGCTACTCGGGAGGCTGAGACAGGAGAATCCTTGAACCCTGGAGGGGGAGGTTGCAGTGAGCTGAGATTGCATCATTGCACTCCAGCCTGGACAACAAAAGCAAAACTCCATCTCAAAAACAAACAAAACTAAAACAGGCCAGGCATGGTAGCTCACACCTATAATCCCAGTACTTTGAGAAGCAGAGGCCAGAGGATGGTTTAAGCTCAGGAAGCAGACATTGCAGTGAGCCCAGGTCACACCACTGCACTCCAGCCTGGGGGACAGAGTAAGACCCTATCTCAAAAAAAAAAAAAAAAAAAAAAAACCACTAAGCCAAAGAAGAAAATATTTTTACTTTATAACAAATATTTTTATCATGATCTGTATGAATAGCTTTAGCCCTGATTTCCTCTATCTCATAGGAAATGAAAACTGTAATGGAAAAGCATCAGAAAACCAATGGTCAAGAGGTTTAGGACCCTCTTCTATCATACTGTTGTGTCCCTGGGTAAATCCTCCCATCTCAGAGAGTTTCTTCATCTAAAGAAATGGAGATGAAAAGATACTATATACTGGCAGCACACGGTGGCTCACGCCTGTAATCCCAACACTTTGGGAAGCTGGGATGGGTGGATCACTTGAGGACAGGAGTTTGAGCAGTCTGGCCAACATGGTGAAACCCCTCTCTACTAAAAAATACAAAAAATGCTAGGTGTGGTAACTCATGCCTGTAATCCCAGCACTTTGGAAGGCTGAGGTGAGCGGATCACCTGAGGTCAGGAGTTCGAGACCAGCCTGACCAACATGGAGAAACCCCGTCTCTACTAAAAATATAAAATTAGCCGGGCATGGTGGCACATGACTGTAATCCCAGCTACTCGGGAGGCTGAGGCAGGAGAATCACTTGAATCCGGGAAGTGGAGCTGCGGTGAGCCGAGATCACGCCATGGCACTCCAGCCTGGGCAACAAGAGTGAAACTTCATCTCAGAAATAAAAATAAAAATAATACAAAAAATGAGCCAGGCACGGTGGTAGGCAGCTGTAATCCCAGCTACTCAGGAGGCTGAAGTAGGAGATTTGCTTAAACCCAGGAGGCGGAGGTTACAGTGAGCCTAGATCATGCCACTGCACTCTCCAGTCTGGATAACAAAGGCTCTGTCTTTAAAAAAAAAAAAAAGATACTATTTACTAAAATACCAAAGTCTCATTATTAACAACCAAATTTTAAAGATTAAGTAATCTGAAAACTACATATCTACCTCCTATATGCTAAATTACAGTCAAACATTAAGCCTCATCACCTCTCAAAATTCTACTTCTGTTTGCTTTAAGGTGTACTAGATCCAAAAACACCGTCCATAAAAAAAGAAAAAAAAGGTATACTAGATGACGGTAAATAAAGTGTCAGAAAAATTATTTAGTTTCTCAAATGCAGCCTAAACTCCATGTGGCTTTCAAGAAAATATTAACAAGTTTTATTACTGTCAGATATACAGATGTTAGGAAACAGAACCATTAATATGGCTTACCTCAATTTTGACCAAATCCTCAAACCATATGAATCATAACATGATGAGATTATGTCTGAATTAAGCTCCTCCTGCCACACATCAGCTAACACTATACGGCTATTTAGGAAGGAAATAGAGGCAAATTACAGTAACCCTCGGCGCATTGCTCCTTCTCTAGGCAGAAGGACCGTTTTGGCCTCCATGTGGAAAGCAGACCACAGGAAGAGCAACAGTGTAGGTAAGGTGCCAGTGTGCAGACCACCGCAATCATCCAGCTGAGAGGAGGGCGGGCTGAACTTTTCCACAACCCATCTAAAATAAGACCTCTGTGAATCCATCCCCTTTCCCAACTAGGCAAACTATTTTAACTTTTGCAAAATCCAAAATTCAAACTGTAGCTAATGCTAATTGGTCTATAAGTGCTCCCATAAAATCATTTCCCTGTGTGAGAAGTACCAGTGTTTTCTTGTCTTCTCATTAAAACAAGACCTAAAGGGGGAGTTATCTCCCTTGGTTTCTATTACTTCCAAGTCACCACTGTTTCTCCCATCTTTAAGTATCTCGGCCAGACTACTAGGCCTGACACTTCTCCTTGTTGCAGGTATGTACTGTTTTCCTACCCACTTCCCCCCTTTCACTAAGGATTTGAACACCTCAACCCCTCTCCACGCCAATCACTCCATACTGCCTTTACTTCAACATCCATGGACACAGATCCATCCAACACCCTGGTCTGTAAGCTCCTTGGCTTCATGTCTCCAACAAGCTACTCTTACGATTAGTCACATATTCTCCTAGAACTTACTATTACCAACAACTGTACTATGTCCGTAATTCTGATTTCTAGCATGCTTCCATACCCATTTCCTTAATATCTCTCTCCTCACATCAGGCCCGGACAGACCTGAGTTCAGACTCATAACCAACAGCCTACTTGACACCTTCATGTAGACGTCTTACAGATGCATCTCCAACTTAACCAAACTAAACAACCGATGTTCCCCCCAATTCCATGCTGCCCACTGTCTTCCCCATCTCGGTTCACGGGACTAGCATTCATTTTTTGCCCAGTCCTCCCTGATTCCTTCCCTCATACAATGCAACAAGTCCAATTCCTACCACTTCTCACATCCACCACTTTCACCACGGTCTAAGCCTCTATCATCTCACTGTAGTAGCTTCCTAACTGCTCCCCTTTACCCGCTCCCTTTTGGTCTGTTTTTTTTAACACAGCACCCACAGTAATCCATTCATTCATTCATTCATTTATTGAGACAGAGTCTCAAACTGCATCCCAAAATGCTGGGATTATAGGCCTGAGCCACCACACCCAGCCAAGAGTAATCCTTTTAAAAGATAAGTTAGATCAAGTCACTTCACAACTTAAACCCCTTCAAACATCCTAAGTGCTCACCATGATCTAAAAACTCCTGCATTACCTGGCACTCACCATCAATATTTTTTTTTTTTTTTTTGAGACAGAGTCTCACTGTGTCGCCCAGGCTGGAGTGCAGTGGTGCGATCTTGGCTCACTGCAACCTCTACCTTTCAGGTTCAAGCAATTCTCATGCCTCAGCCTCCAAAGTAGCTGGGATTACAGGTGTGCTCCAGTATGCCCGGCTAATTTATATTTTAGCAGAGACGAGATTTTGGCATGTTGGCCAAACTGGTCTTGAACTCCTGGCCTCAAGTGATCCACCCTCGGCCTCCCAAAGTGTTGGGATTACAGGTATTGAGCCACTGCGCCAGACCTCAAATACCATCAATCTTACCTCTTACTACTCAGATACCATCAATCTTACCTCTTACTACTCAGATACCATCAATCTTACCTCTTACTACTCAGATACCATCAATCTTACCTCTTACTACTCAGATACCATCAATCTTACCTCTTACTACTCAGATACCATCAATCTTACCTCTTACTACTCAGATACCATCAATCTTACCTC
>PVKV010037238.1:0-14988 GCA_004027835.1 Alouatta palliata
CATAGAACAGAAATATATAAAAATGTTGAATGTTAACAGGTATTTTCAAGGTTTGTTTCTTGATAGTTATTCAGACACCAGGGAAAGGTAAATACAAGTGAATGAAATAAATAAGCAACTAAATGAGTGAGTCCTAATAATTGGCCTTTGATTTTAAATATTTGTTCTTATAAACCTTGTCAATAAAAATAAATCTAAATCACTGGTAAAAAAAAAAAAAAAAAAAAAAAAAAAGAAGACTCTACCTGTTTACACATGTGTTCAACGTCTAATGATTTATTTATGGAAGTGATTGCTGCTGCCTTTATTGAAGTAGTCAGAACATCTTTTAGATTCAACAACCACCAATTAAACAACAGTAACTACATGTCAGTTTATAATGTATAACACTCAGCTCAACAAATTTTTCATACTACAAAAAATCGGCATATATGCAATATAAACAGTCATTCCCCTAAGATAAGAAGCATGAATATTAAGTGATACAATGGGTGGAAAACGTAGGACACAGTTCCAGGTACATAGTGAGCACTCGAGAAACAGAAGATATTATAATGTAACTAACTACTCATTGTTAGATCCTCAGTGAACATTAGCCAGTGTTGAGCACTGGTCAGGCCAGGTGAAATGCATAAGAACTAGAGATTTTTTTTTTCCTCAAATAATTCCAAGTAGTTGCAAACCCTTGAACTGTTCAGTGTAACTTATCCATACAAGTTCTGAGAGAATGTCACTGTGTCCAAATAGATCTGATGAATTGCTGTAGGGAAAGCTTTCTCCTTCTTTGTTCTCATTTTAGGCAAGTCTGAAGGGGCCTTTAACAGCTGAGACATTTAGAATTCAATCCCCTCTGTGCTGCAAAAATATGCATCAAAAATGTGGCATGCTAGCTGCTTGCTCTTTAGAGTGGGAATTATCATTTATCAGACTTCATAGCAGAAATACCTATTCCAAAATAAAACCCACAGAGAATCCATTATTTTGGGAGAGAACACAAGTGCAAAGATCTGTACCTAGCAAATTTGCAATCTATATTAATATGTATATGTTTTTATTCTTTCTAATGTAGAAGTAGTCTTTAACCACAAAATAAAATCTTTAACTCTTAATCCAGTCTATTGCTAGATTTTTTTTTTGTTTTCTTCTTCATAAATTATAACCAATGGTATAAAGGTGTGTTTTTAATTTTAAAATATTGTTTAATGACCAAGTAGTCACGAAACAATATTTTAAAATAAAAAACGCACCTTTATACCACTGGTTATAATTTATGAAGAAGTGTGTAAAGGTATACGCTTTTGTTCATATGCTGTCATTTATTCAATAATAAATATTAAACACAATGTCAACTGTATTATGTGTATCAATGCCCAATCACCTCACATTGATGAGTCCCTACCCATTGCTTCTTTGTGATTTTATCAAACGCTAATTCTTCTCCCATATAAAAAGTTGTGTCATCAAGATGTTATTGTTCTACTTTGCGCCACTGACCAAGTTCCAAATCTAGTTCTCCCTGAATACGATAAAGCTTCTTGCCATTTGCACAAAGATGAAGCAGCAAAGCACAGGGTATATAAATAAAACCTTCATTCATTTTGTTTCATCTGTTGAATCCACATTCTGGGTGTATCCTATTTGTCAAACTATAGTAAACTCTAGGAAAAACCCCACTCATTTGTTAGGGGTATGGGTAAGTAAAGAGGGCTCCAGGCTCCCATGTTCTGATACTCAGAACTAACCTTTGGATTACATTTATATGTATCTATCTGTCCAGCCACAATGAGAGACATTGCTTTCTGGGCTCTTCCTTCTTTCTATGTACTCAATATCAGTCTTCAGCTCTATCTTGTGAAAATCTTTGCTTTCTTTCTTCTCTATAAAGTGAGATATACTGAATCAATATGCTAAGGAGGTTGAATGAGATAAACTTGTTTTTCATAATTTTGCCTAATGAATCAAACTCAGTGAATATAGCCATGATTATTTTCATGTTATGTTGTAGCAGTTTAAAAATCCAGTCAGGCCAGAAAAACCTAAAACCACTCCCCGAATAAAATGGGAAAATGTGCAGGCATATTAAAAACTCATTTAGTTTTTCTATTATAATTTAAAAACAGATGTTAGAAAGTTCAGTGTAACCTCTTATCATGTCATCTTACGCATTCCTAATCCTCATGTTAACCTGAACTTCGCAATAATGTCTGCAGCCAAAACAAAATCTCCTTCGGGAAAAAAGTCCCTCAGGAAATGTTGCCTAACTATAATTTTTCTCTAGGACTGGCTTTTGCACAGAAGTGACTTTATTACAGTGGTACCCAGGAGAATTTTATTGCCTTGATTTTTGTTTGCTGGATTTGTAGTTTTTACTTGATTATAACCATGTCTGAAGGTGGCATACTGACATGTGCTCTAAAGTAGATTACCAAGTTGAAGGCATTCTATTACTTTTAAACTTTTTTTTTAAACTACCAACATTTTGTTGTTTAGTTGTGTCTTTGTTGAATAAAAAGGTCATTGGATTGTGGAGCTGAACGAGGGAGACATACCCATTCCATCAGATTGGTTCCTACAAATTGCCTACAATAAGAGTCAATACCATTGACTGACAAAGGGTACCGAGTGTTCTCTGGCAGAAACTGGAAAGTAATTGCTTTATTTTCCCTGAGTGCTAACCAAGTGTACCATGTAGTTGTTTTTTTGATACTGGGAATGAAGCTAGAGTTGGGCAAAATGAATTAAATTTGTCCACAAATTGCTGACTTCCAAGTAAATGTAATTATCATGCTTCACATCAGCCTCTTAATTTTCCATACAAGTGAGGTATTTTGCTTTTTGACATACTGCGTTACAAAATCTACCTAAGGCTGGTACCAGTTTTTAACATTTCTGAACCAGTTATATGAGAATGCTCCCACTGGTATGAACAACAAGTAACAACTTAGTTAATTGACACACTAGAATATGAGCTGGGCTCTAAAGGCAGAATATCAGAGTGCAAGTCACCTTTACCATTTTCTCACGCTATGACTTTGGGCGAGTCACTTCATCTCACTGTGCCTCTATTTCTTTGTCTTGAAAACTGAGATTACATAAATACTTCTCTGATAACACTCATTAAACATTATCCTCTGGTAAGACTGTGATGATTATTCATGCATTTACACACTATCTGGTCTAGATTCTCCTAGCAAGTGCCCCGACTAAGAGAAGAAAGGCCAATCTGAAAGTAATAACTGCTGGTTTTTATACTGATAATTTAATATCTGCTAGTGATACCTGATGAAGTAGTCCATGTTTGCTCTTGATATTGTCCTTCCTGAGTCTTTACCACCCCCCAAACATTGGCCACACCACCTCCAGACTGAACTTTCTAAAATCAGACTTGACCCTGCTGTCCCACACTTAGATCCCTTTGGACTCTACAGTGTAAGGACAGACTCTTAGTATGATATACAGGACCTTCCATAATCACATCTCTTCTTGCCTTTCTAGTTCCACTTCTTCTGCCCTATTGAAAGCCTACTCTCCATATATTTCTTCTACCGTATCATATCTTCTTCATTAGTCTCCTGGATTCTGTCCTGTTCATTATCCCAAAGTGATCTTCTTTGGCATTCACATTACTACTCTTTTCTTGATGATATCAATGATTCTAGCACCAGCTATGCTGCCTAAAGCTGCCCTTCATTAGCTCGGATATGGACTTGACCCATCAGAACTTTCCATCTTTTTATTACCCTGAAGTTACTTGTTTTTCCATCAAATCCTACTACTTATGGGAAGAAATGTTCTCCAGTCCACCTGTTGCCCTCACTCAGATCCCACTCCCGTGCCCCTGGCATTCGGTTGAGGAAAGGGAGGTGCTAACTAACCAGGGACAATGAAGGTAATCATAACAGGTGCTTTTGTTTAATTCTCAGCTATCTTACAGGCTTCATTGGTTGTATGTGGCTTCTGCAAACCTCCGCTTGTTGTCTTTTCATTCCAAACAAGATGAGATGGTCTCTTAGAATCCATTCTTACCTCCAAGGTGTTGAGGACATAGAAGCAGAGCATAAGTGTAAATTCTGGCGGTCCTGGTGTCACTAGGGAGGAAGTCCTGCCAGAACCATCCTGACAATGATGAAAATGACTATGATGGTATGGATGGAGAAAGAAGATGGAGGAAAGAGGGAAGAAGGACAGAGGAGGAAGAAAGGACAGGAGAGAGGGAGAGAAGGATTCCCCCTTAATTTTGTCTTTGAAAATTTCTTGAGGTCATGAACAAAATCTGAGAAATATATCTCATAAGGCAGTATCAAGCACAATGTCTTTAACTTAGAAAATATTCAGTAAATATTTGTGGGATAAATGAAAGAATGAAGGAGAGAAAGAAGGAAGGACATAGGGTTTAAATGTTATTTTTTCTAAATATAAGTCCTAAATTATTATTATTATTATTATTATTTTTTGAGACGGAGTTTCGCTCTTGTTACCCAGGCGGGAGTGCAATGGCACGATCTCGGCTCACCGCAACCTCTGCCTCCTGGGTTCAAGCAATTCTCCTGCCTCAGCCTCCCGAGTAGCTGGGACTACAGGCACGTGCCACCATGCCCAGCTAATTTTTGTATTTTTAGTAGAGACGAGGTTTCACCACGTTGACCAGGATGGTCTCGATCTCTTGACCTTGTGATCCACCCGCCTCGGCCTCCCAAAGTGCTGGGATTACAGGCGTGAGAGTCCTAAATTATTTTAAAAGTTTCAGATTCAGATTATTATAAAAACATGTTTTTCTATAAAAGAAAAAAGGCAATTTTTTTCTTTTTTTCTTAAATCACATTACTTTAAGATTTCTGTGTAGATTTGAGGTGAATGTGGTGGGAAGGTGAGGTAGAGGGCTAGGGTGTGAAATATAAAGAGAAGTGAGAAAAATTTAAACATTTGTTAAGCTGAACTTTTTACTAGAAACTGCTTTGAAGTTCCTGATAGAACTTGTAAATCTGAGTGGTGGTAAACTAGCAAACCTGCTTAGAGCAACATTTTTTATATAGCACATAATGAAAAGACTTACAAGAATCCATATTTTTTAGAAAACCACCTCTTGTCTGAGATTGACAACACTTAAAGCTAGATTTCCATATTATGGAATGAAAAATAGATAACAAAAGAGTATCCTATTCTTCTGATAAGGACAGTAGCCTATTTTTTAGCAGAAGGGACTTGCAACAGCTCACTGTGTACTCAGCAAGTACCAGGTATTATGCCAAGTACTTTACAGAGCTAGAAGTGGATTCTCACCAGGAGTGTACCTGTAGACTCGGGGTGGTCAAGTTACCCTAATAAGCCAGGAGAATAGGGTCTGGAGGCAGGGAAACTAAGGCCATTTCACACTGACTTCCTAGAACTAAATTGAAAGGAAAACCCTAACTTTCCACTGTTCAGTAACTAAAGGACCAGAGACTACTCTCTTTGCAAACCGCCACCTTTTCTGGGTGGCAGATGGAAAATTGAAAGTACCTCTGATTGATTGTTTTTTGCAACCAATCAGATGCTTGCATAGGAGTGTGAACTATGAAACTTTACTTGAGCCTCTGATTAATAGCTGTCTGCAACCAATCAGACTGATTGCCAGCCAAGTCTTCATTTGCATAGAGGTACAACTTTGTAACATCACTTTAGCCTCTGGTTGGTTGCAAAAAGCTTGCATAAGACTGTGACCTTTGTAACTTTACTTCAGCCTCTGAAGGGTTGCTTTCTGCAACCAATCAGATGGGTTGCAGACCACCACTTCATTTACATGAGTTGAACACCAAGTGGCCAATGGGAAACCTCTAGGGGGTATTTGGACCTGAAAACATTCCACATCCAGGCCCTTGAGCCCCTTATGCTCTGGCCGCTCTGACCCTGTGGAGTGTACTTTCATTTTCAATAAATCTCTGCTTTTGCTGCTTCATACTTTGCTTGTTTTATTTGTGTGTTTTGTGCAATTCTTTGTTCAAAATGCCCAGAACCTGGACACCCTCCACCGCTAACACTAAGTGAGTCAATACCTGCAAACTTGGGCACACAATGGAACTTTTGTGTCTCTGTTTTCTTACCTAAAATTGGAGAAAATAAGAGTATCTATCTAATATCATTATTGAAGGTTTAAATGAGTTATCACATATAAAAAGCCCTTAGAGCGCTGCCTGGCAAAAGGAAAGTGCTAAGTAAATGTTAGCTTTTATCGTTATAGTAGTTCATCAACCACAAGAGACCGTCAATTGTTAGTCACACTGTTACTCTAAATAAAATAAGAAAGCAAAATAAGATGCGGAGTCTAGTAAGAGACCTATGCAAGAAGCTGAAACACCAAACAGCTATTTCCTTAGTGCTGGAATATGCCAGAAATAAAGCTTCCATTCAGAAAGGCACAGCAAGAAAGAAAGAGGAAAAATAATCTTCCCTGAGAATTTGAACCACAAGCAGGTACTCATGCAGGTTTTTGATACAAGTTCATACTGAAAGTGTGATTTAAAGAAATAAAATAAAACCTCAGCAAATAATTTTAAATGGGGTCTCAAGTTGGTAGTGTCCCCAGGTGACCATCTAAATAACACCAATCCTCTGTGGACAAATTTAACTTTGTTGTAGGCTGATAGTGACTGCAAGGAAATACTGAGTATAAGTATTCTTAGATATGTGAAAATGTGGAAAAACATTTTAAAAATCAGTGAAATATGGTGGTATGATTGTTGTCGCCGCTGTGGTCACCACCACCACCATTATCATCATCCTAGGGAGCAAAGAATCAGAAATGGTGCTTGGATTATTTTAAACACGTATCCCTCATCCCACACCCTTAATAAGGAAGCAAAACCAAAAGTCTATAAGGAAAGGATGACAAACAGTCCTGGAGCTGCCCAAGACATCAGAATTTTCCAGTGTAAAACACCTTTTTGAGTTTTTTCTTGTCAAGATTGCACCTGTAAAAGAAAAAACAACTCTTCCTTTTTTGAACATGGTTGAGATTATGTTGCTTGTGCAGGCGTATCCCACCCCTTCCTATGCATAGATATCAATTGTGGTACTTCCTAGCATCTCTCTAAAAAATATACACTGTCCTCTTAGAGGTCAAAGTTGAACCGTGGTAAAGTAACACATACATATTAAACAGTCTTTCACTGAAACACAAGCAGAGTTTTTGCTAGAGCACAGGTCTCATGGTGATAATAAATAGTATTGTGCCAAAAACACTTGAATTTCTAAGTAGGACAGTTTTCCTATCAATTCTGAATTTAGTATTGCATTGGAAGTCATTTGAATCATTAATACAATATAAAGCATATTTATTTATTACATATAGTCTCCCATGTTAGAACAGCAAAGGCAGAAAGATCTCCAGTATTAGGCAGGAACGTAGATACACAATGTACCAGGTCTGTTATCAAAAAGACTTTGATATTGTTTTTTCTCATCACCAGATCACTCTGTGCCAGATTTTCAACAGTATTAGCCATCCCAATCTGGATGTTCCAGAAGCAACTCAAGTTCAATAGTCCGAATCCAAACTAATGATCTCTGCCTCTCTGATCCACTCTTCCTTACCTATACAGTCCCTCTGAGTTGCTGCCACTAAGGTTACTTTGAAACCACAAGAATTAAAATCTTAGCTCTACTTAATAGCTGAATAATCTCAGACATCTTAATTTCCTTTGTGTCTGATTCCTCGTTGGTAAAACCAAATGGTCATTATGAAAATTAAATACTTACATAGCACAGAAAAGGCCTAGCTTAGTGCCCATTACATAGCAGACAATCAATGATCATCAATTTCCTTTTTTTCTCCACATATCAGGTTGCATATACAAACTATTCTTTCTTCATGCAATGTCTTCTTTCCTTTCTGTCCTCTTTCTCTCTCAGGAAAACTTCTACTTGTCCTTCAAGATCAAATTCACATGTTGTCTCCTCTGTGAAACTGTCCTGCCCCTCCAAGAAGATTTTAGAGCACTTTGTTCCGACTGAAGCATACTTCATATCCTGTAGCAATTATGTGATTACCAAGCAACCATCCTCATTCAACCAAATTCAGCAAATACATAGAACACCATAACACACCTTCTCCCCAGGCAGACATTGCTAATCAATCACAGTGCTATTTCCACCTGAGTCAGGATGCAACTTTAGAATCCTCGCAATATAATGTTCCAGGTGGTTGTAATACTAATCAGTTTACCACTTAGCACTAAACAGGCAGCAGCTTAAGGACAGAGGCCATATCTAGGTAAGTCTACAAGTTGTCTGACCACAAGTCAGATTGTTAACCTCTCTAGGCCTCAGTTTCCTCATGTGTACATCCATTTTTTTAGTGATCCCTGCTGGCTCCTGAGTTAAATGACTCTATAATGATAACCAAGGGACCTTGATTGTCTAGAGCTGGTATCACCAGAAAAAGGGTTTGCAGCACAGCTTTGCGCATGGCTCCCACTCTGGCCCACATCTATTTCTTATCACAGAGTTAGGCATGCCTTTAGACACTCGAAAATTGAAGTCACTGTCTACATAATTGAAATAAAAATGGGGTAAGAATTTCTGATCTTTCAACTTGGCAGATAGCAGCTGCCATTTACCAAAGCAGCTATTTTGTGCCTGATGAGAAAAAGTTTGCAGCAAAAGAGATTATTTCCTTTTTGAACCCTTGGCTGAAAACACACCTCCATATTTTTTCAGCCAGTTGTGCAGAATAGATCAGGTTCAGTCTGCCAATATGTAGATGGACACTGATATGTTAATACACATAGTCAAACGTCTTCCACTAAGCCCTGGCACTCACAGTGGGAATTTTAAATGTCCGCTGAGCTAGTCTGCTGAAACCTGGTGTCTTATCAGAAATGGTGCTACACGAAGCAAAGAAAGCCTGAGAACTTTTATTCTATGTATACTTCTCAAAATAAAGGGAATTTTGTATCTTATATATGACTGCATAATGAAACTTTCTCTGGAGATTATTTGTTGATTCCATAAGCTAAATATTCAGTTTTATTCAGTAAGCATTATTGTGAAAATATATATGAAGCTAGTCCCTAGGAAAGAATTACCAATACATAGTTGTAGAGAGGCCATTTCTCCAAATTTTGAAAACAGTTTCAATTGGTGGGAGGTAACTTTGGGCTGAATCCTAATATCTTAACTAAAACTTCTGCTCTAGTGGCCAAGATACTCACTGTGTCCCAGCCTTGGTAAGAATTTCTCTTTTGCAGAATTAAGTCACAATCACTGAACTTTTACAACCCCTAACAGGCTTTACCCACCATACCTTAAACCACACATGCATATCTCCTTTTTAAAGTTGTAGTGACTTGCTAGACTGTGAGCTCTTGAAAACCAGAAGCTATATCTGTTTTGTTCACTAATGTTTCCCCACTAGCAAAAGCAGCAAAAGCAGCCCCAAGCCAGAAGCCTTGTGCACACAAACTAGAAAATACACAAGAATCTGGGTATTTTGTAGGCCCAATCAAGAGTTTCCAGTTCATCAGCTTTAACCACAGATCTACTGCCCTAGTGCAGCAAGAAAAGAAAGGCCACCTCCCCACCCTCACGCCTCCTCCAGCACATAATCACCAATTCTCAAGATGATACTTCAAAAACACACAATTTACATTCACTTAAAAACAGCATTTGCTGAATTTGCTAAGTAATTTTTCAAAGCATGAAGCTAGCCCTATATTCTTAGCTATTTTGACATTTTTATGCATTTTATTTTTAGGTGGTATTCTGCAAATCAGGCTTTGCTCCTGATTTCCACAAAGCCTTTTCTTCCTGATAAAATAGGTGAGCAGTTCAGCAACACAGGGCAGCTTTTATCTGCAAAAAAATCTGCCGTTCAGCAGAACAGACAATACAAGCAAAACGGAGGCAAACACACACAATACTTCCTATATGTGGATTGTGATTCTTTTTTCCCATGGGATGTGCAAGTGGCAAGATGGTTTATTCCCATGTGGTGCTGATAGCAGGTCCTGAATATTTCTGAATATATCACTTTTATTGCCTTTTATACTGAATAACTGCGAAAGAAAAAAATACTTTTATGAAAATTCAAAATCAAATACGTTAGGAGCTTTTAGAATCCACCTCTAGGACATAAAGAAAAACTTAAGAAAACAAATGCTTCTGCTGAGGAATACCAGACACCACTCCCACTGGAACAGGGCCCCTTCACAGAAAGGGAGACATTGTCAAATATTTATGCTGACATTCAGGGAAAAACTGCAGCTGTTCCATGGGGTTTAGTTACTCTGAGCCCTGTCCCTGCTGCTTTAGAACTTACCACATAATGGACAAAACCTGCCTGAGGGTGCTTTGGCCTATAACATTTCAGCACTGCATGCTCCTTCTGGGATTTGGTTTATGATACTTTCTAATGGTATATTTCACTAGAAATCTCACCTCTTCTTTGCCCATCAATCATAAGGATTCTTATTCAGTATATATCATGTGTTGGTAGTCTGGGTAAGTTTTAAGATAGATTTTTCTCCTCTTTCTACACAATTAAGAATTCCACAAACTAAGATGCATTATTTGAAGCACTTTAATTGCCAGCTTATCATTTCCTATTTAGGTGGGAGGGAGTTGTCTGTATGGCAAGATAAAGTTCAAGCGTGTTAAGATGTTATGAAAGCCCCTTCATAATCTGACCTCTGACTATTCATCCAGCCTCATCTCTCAGCCTCCCAAACTTATACCCCATACTTTATCCATGGTAAGCGTTTTGTGGTTCTTGATAAATTCTATACTTTTCAATTGCCACATATATTAATATAGATTTTTGCTGTATAAAACTTAAGTTTTAGGAAAAAACTGTCTTCAACCCTAAAAACCTCTACTTCTCTGATAGTTCTCCTAGCTGTTCTTCTGTCTCTTTAGGAATTTAGTCTCTTGATTCTTGAGGAATACATAGCCAAGTATATAAGTGGATGGGTAGCCTGATAGATAAGGTAATATAGATATGTAGATAAAAAACAAATAAATACAGTACAAATTGTGTATATATAGACATGATAAAATTACAGTACCATTAATTGAGCATCTACTATGTTTTTGAAATTATACTAGTTCTCTTACAAACATAACCTTTGATCTTTACAACTACAATGCATGTAAATACCTTCATCTGCCACTTCATAGTTGAACATAGTTTAACTGTTCATTAAAAAGATGAATGATTTCAAGTCTTTGCTATTGTAAACAGTGCCACTATGAACATTCGTGTGCATGTGTCTTTACAATAGAATGATTTATAATCCTTTGGGTGTATGCCCAGTAATGGGATTGCTGGGCCAAATGGTATTTCTATTTCTAGATCCTTGAGGAATTGGCACATTGTCTTCCAAAATGGTTGAACTAATTTACATTCCACCAACAGTGTAACAGCATTCCTATTTCTCCACATCCTTTCCAGCATCTGTTGTCTCCAGATTTTTTAATGATCACCATTCTAACTGGTGTGAGATGGTATCTCAATGTGGTTTGGATTTGTATTTATCTAATGACCAGTGATGATGAGCTTTTTTTCATATGTTTATTGGCTGCATAAATGTCTTCTTTTGAAAAGTGTCTGTTCCAACCCAAAAGTCCATCAAGGTTAGACTGGGTAAAGAGAATATGGCACATATACACCATGGAATACTATGCAGCCATAAGAAAGGATGAGCTCATGTCCTTTGCAGGGACATGGATGAAGCTAGAAACCATCACTCTCAGCAAACTGACACAGGAACAGAAAACCAAACACCACATGTTCTCACTCACAAGTGGACGTTGACCAATGAGAACACATGGACACAGGGAGGGGACATCACACACCAGGGCCTGTTGGGAGGTGAGGGGGGCAGGGGAGGGACAGCAGGGGATGGGGGGATTGGGGAGGAATAACATTAGGAGATCTACCTAATGTATATCACAGGGGAATGGATGCAGCAAACTACCATGGCATGTGTATACCTATTTAAAAATCCTGCACAATCTGCACATGGACCCCAGAACTTAAAGTATAACAAAAAAAAGGATGAAAGATTTGCTCAAATTAACAGCTAGTAACTGGTGACGTCAAGATTCACACAAGACTCACCTAAAAAGCTAATGATCTTTCCATTATACCACAAGGATTTCTTATTCTATACTTATGTGATGTGTCCTTAAATATCTTAAATAAGGATCCTGTATTTATTTAGTCATATTTCTGTCTACTCCAATAAGTTATAATACAATGCCTTGAAGAAAAGGACAACATACCCCTGGCTCTGGGAATGTATTATTTGGCACATATTAGATATGCAAGAAATTTTGGTGAATCAATACATTAAATGAATGAAATAATTTGCTCCTGTAATTTTCAAGCAAAAAAAAAGTTATTTTAGTGGATATTGAGATACTTATATTATTCCTTGTTGTTTTAATTATTGTCAAGAGACAATACAGTCAAAAGAAAACATGATTTAGAGACAAGAGAGATGAGATTCTCATCTCAGCTCCAACTTGGACAAATCAGTTCCTACTACTGATTTCTCAACTGCAAAATGGAGAGAAGAGCCCCTTCCCCACAGATTCATAAAGCTTACTTCTGAAACAGTATATAAAAACCCTCCCTTTATAGGCTCTCAAGTTCTATACAGATGCTGACTGACGCTAATGCTCAATTACACATGATGATTTTCTTCACTGACCATTTAATACAAAATATTAATACTTTTGTGACAAGAAAATATGAGAGCTAAAGAGATCTGATATTTTCCACCAGTCAATACACTTTTATTGAGCACCTGCACCACACAAGCTATACGGTTGAAATTCCATCTTTTCTCCTAAAATAATAAAGTTGATGGCAGCAGAAAGTATAAAGGAGAAAAACTATAATGTATTTATTTATTTATTTACTTTTTAGAAAGAGAGAAAGAAGGAAGAAAAAGAGAAAGAAAGAGAAGGAAAAAAAGAAAAAGAGGGAGAGAGAACAGGAATCTTGCTCTATTGCCCAGGCTAGAATGCAATCTAGAAATGGATATTAAAAAGCTCTTTTATACTAATAATTGTGTTATACACAATGGAGACAGGAAGGAATAAGGGAAGAAAATAAACAAACAAACAGCCAACCAATATTTCATTTAAACCTATGAAATGCTATGCAATCGCTGGGGAGTGATTTACTCCCAACCATGTGGTCACTTTTAGAATAGATATGATGTGTTACTGAAAAAAAAAGTATGTTTTGTGGATTTGGAGTAGAGAGTTCTGTAAATGTTTATTAAGTTTACTTGTTCGAGGTCTAAGTTCAAGTCCCGGCTATCCTTCTTAACCTTCTGTCTCATTAATCTGTCCAGTATTGACAATGTAATGTTAAAGTCTCCCACTATTATTGTGTGGGAGTCCAAGTCTCTTTGCAAGTCACCAAGAAGTTGCCCTATGTATCTGGGTGCTCCTATATTGGGTGTGCATAGACTTAGGATCGTTAGCTCTTCCCGTTACATTGATCCCTCTACCATTATACAATGTCCTTCTTATCTCTTTTGGTTTCTATTACTTTAAAGTCTATTTTATCAGAGATGAGAATTGCAACTCCGGCTTTTTTTTTTTTTTTTTTTTTTTGCTCTCCATTTGGTTGGCAAATCTTCCTCCATCCGTTTGTTTTGAGTCTCTGTATATCCTTGCACATGAGATGGGTCTGGATGCAGCTTACCGATGGGTTTCTTGGAATGGCTGATACTGGTTATTCCTTTCTGTATATAGTGCCTCTTTCAGAAGCTCTTGTAAAGCAGGCCTGGTGGTAATGAAATCTCTGAGTACTTGGTTGTTCGTAAAAAATTTTATTTTTCCTTCACTTATGAAACTCAGTTTGGCTGGATATGAAATTCTGGGTTGAAAGTTCTTTTCTTTAAGGATGTTGAATATTGGCCCCCACTCTCTTCTGGCTTGTAGGGTTTCTGCTGAGAGATCAGCTGTGAGTCTGATAGGCTTCCCTTTGTGGGTAACCTGATCTTTCTCTCTGGCTGCCCGTAGTATTTTCTCCTTCGTTTCAATGATGAATCTAATGATTATGTGCCTTGGGGTTGCTCTTTTTGAGGAATATCTTTGCGGTGTTCTCTGTATTACCTGGAGTTGGGTATTGTCTTGCCTTGCTAGGTTAGGAAAGTTTTCCTGGATAATATCCCGAAAAATATTTTCCAGCTTGAATTCATTCTCTTCGTCACATTCAGGTACACCTATCAAACGTAGATTAGGTCTTTTCACACAGTCCCATATTTCTTGGAGACTTGCTCATTCCTTTTTACCCTTTTTTCTCTAATCTTGTCTTCGTTTTATTTCGTTAAGTTGGTCTTCGACCTCTGAAATCCTTTCTTCTGCTTGATCAATTTGACTGCTAAAACTTGTGCATACTTCGCGAAGTTCTCGTATTGTGTTTTTCAGCTCCATTAATTCACTTATATTCCTCTTTAAATTGTCCATTCTCATGAACATTTCATGAAACCTTTTTTCAGGGTTCTTAGTTTCCTTGCATTGGGCTAGAACATGTTCTTTTAGCTCACAGAAGTTTCTCATTATCCACCTTCTGAAGCCTGATTCTATTGATTCCTCACATTCATTCTCTATCAGGCCTTGTTCAGTTGGTGATGAGGCACTGCAAGCCTCTGTAGGAGGAAAGGCATTCTGATTTCGGGTGTTTTCAGCCTTTTTATGCTGGTTTCTTCCCATCTTTGTGGATTTATCCACCGTCGTCTGTGTAATTGCTGACTTTCAGATTAGGTCTCTGAGTGGACGTCCAGCTTGTTGGTGGTAAAGTTTTTTCTGTTTCTTAATTTTCCTTCAGTGGACGCCCCTCCCCCACAGAGTTGGACCTTCCCCGGTTCAGCTGTACTTGCTGTGAAACTCTCAATCCTCAGCAGTTCCAACTGCTGTGTGTGTGTGTGTGTGCGCGTGCATGCGTGTGTGTGGGCGGGGGTGGGGGAACCAGCCTTCCCCTGCGGTGACCCA
>PVKV010037239.1:0-14992 GCA_004027835.1 Alouatta palliata
TGGGTGGCACCACTGCCTGGAGCTGATGGCTGGGTGGCACCGCTGCCTGGAGCTGATGGCTGGGTGGCACCGCTGCCTGGAGCTGATGGCTGGGTGGCACTGCTGCTTGGTTGTTGTCAAGCCTCCCTGAGGTACGAGGTCATGGAGGAGTGTCCCAAAAGGCAAGGGCATAGCTGTAGTTCTAGGAGTCTGAGGCCGTTTAACCTTTTCTCTGTCATTCAGCAGCTTAGAAATTCATGTCATTCCCCCTGTAGGCCTCGATTTCTCTACCTGTAAAGTGAGGTGGTCGAGCTGAATTCACTTTACCTATGAAACCCCAGGATCCCGCCATGTCACTTTCATGCTGGGGTGGCAGCAGTTACCAGAGAAGGACAGGAAGTGCTACGCCTGGATCTCATTTAAACGCACCGAGCTGGGTTTCCAAGACTCCCCGAGAGACTTTAGGACTCCAAGGACTCCCCAAGGACGTTACTTATAGACATAAAAACAGGAGAAGATAAAGCCTCACAATCCTTCCTTCGCTCCTCAAGTGGCCAATGCTGCTTTTATTGTGGAATGAGTTTGCCACAAAGCCTCAGGCTGATAGGTAAGATTCGGGTGTCTGAAACACCACAGCTTGGCATCAAACCAACAAAATTCATTTCCAAATTGATTAAAACAGTTCTCAAATGAAAATCCACTGGCTTTCTCGAATCCCATTGTAAAAGGTCATCTGAGAGGTAAGTACCGTATTTTTTTTTTAAGCTATCCGGAGCGCATAGCACACATGAGCCCTACAGGTCCGAGGCCAGGCTGGGCTCACCCACGCCTCCACCCTCATAGTGGCCCCCAGCTCCAGGGTGCCCATCAGTGCCAGGGCAGGAAGCCACCTCCAGGCTGGCCCTTTGTCTTGGCTCTTTGAAAAGCTTTGGGTGAAGTGTGTCTCTCAGATCAAATAAACAATCAACGATTGGCGGCTGTCATTAAGGGAGAGGGTTACCGCTGAGGGAGACACATCCTGAGGGCATTTTGGGTGATTATGGGATGACTTACCATTCATAGGGGTCAACCCATAAATATACTGAAATGCCAAGAAAGAAAACTGGAGAGAAAAATTGCTACAAATTTTATTTCTTCTTATTTATTTATTTATTGTACTTGAGGTTCTGGGGTACATGTGCTGATCATGCAGGATTGTTGCACAGGTACATACCTGGCAAGGTGATTTGCTTCCTCCGCCCCCCACCCCACCTGTAACTGGCGTTTCTCCCCATGTTATCCCTAAGGAGATCTGTGTGGAAGATTTGCAATGCATGCAAAGGCTGTAAAGGCAAGAGCCCCACTGTCAGATCTGCTCCCTTCCAGACCCTTCGCAGGCATGACCTGCTTCAAGAAACGTGACATTTGAAAAAATGAAATTCACACACTAAGATACATTAAGAGTGACTGTTCCCATGTCACAAGGATTTGCCACTTTACAAAAGATTCATCCCAGTGTTTCTTAAAGAACTATACAACTGCAATGTATTTTAAATACCTTTCAATTAAAAGAATTGACTCATGCTCAACTTTGTTTCAACATGATTTCAACTTTATTTCACCTTAAATATCACACGATAAAAACTTATTGTACTGATTTTTATCCCAGGGGAATGTGTCTTTCCCTAGGTTTGATGGAGGACTCTGGCTGTGAAGGTGGCACAGCGGAAAACCAGCTCTCATTCTACTCTACCATTAACTGGTAGCAGTGAGTATGGTCCCTTGGGCCTCAGTTTCCCCATCCATAAAATGGGGACAAGCTACTTGCCCACTGGGCCTATGCTTCAAAATGATCATGAGTTTAAAAACACAGAAAGCAAAGGGACCCGTTACTTACCAACATGAGGTGTGAATATCCTGTCCCTGGCCATGTCCTAAATGCCCACACACCCAGGATGGCTGATGGACCAGACCCAGGCAGCCTCATTCAGCACCTCTGATAGGTCTCGGCTATTTCCCTTCCCCTCCATTTCCAACTTCAAGGCCTTCATGCTAGGTCCTGCCTCATCCTCCCTGTGAAATGAGATTAACAGAAAGGGATCTGTTGCCTGTCCGTTCACTGTGTGCCACCCAGCGTCCACGGATGCCAGGACGTCAGGCTCTGAGCTCTTCCCACAGCCTGCCCAGGCCTCCACTGGCGATCGGGTCCCACTGCACAGATGAACAAACGAATCCCCCGTCTCAGGGACTGCCCACAATCACACAGCCGGGAGGACACACGGGCCTTTAAAGCCAGTCTCCTCTGCTGACACCTGTGCTCTGCTCGCAAGTGAAGGGCCTTCTCCACCGTCACCACACCGAGTGGGGACCAGAGGCCGTCCCTGGGCAGCTGGCCACCTGGCAGCCTGCACGCACGTTGGAAGCTGGGCCTGTCTTTTGTTTGAGCCCACGGGAGGGACTCAAGGCAAGGGAGACAATCTCCCCTCGGGGACCTGTGGCATCATCCAGGCCCTTCTCTGCCCTCTCAGCCAGGGCATGGTGGCACCAAGTTCTTCATGTCTGAGGGGTCAAGTGGCACAGACACCCCTGCAAGTCAGAGCCTTTCCCCCCAGCTCCGCAGTGACCAACACCCCTCTCGTTTGCTGGTTGGGTCACAAATGTTCTTCCTGGGAATCTCTACCACCAGTGAGGTGTCCCAGACAGCTGCCCAGTGAAGGAGACCCGGGCAGCCTTCTGGGGAGGGGCTGCCCCAAAGGGCCTGCGAGCCCCTGAGGGTCTTGGCGGGGAGCGTGAGTCGGCGCTCAGGAGCTCTGGATGCTTTTAAGGAGCAGTGTCTGTGCAGACATGCGTTTCCTCGTGTCGACATGAAGGGGGAGGGCCAAGAGGAGACCACCATGTGGTGCCATCCCCAGTGCCTGGAGGACAGTCACGTTGCTCCAATCCACAGCCAGGCGGCATCTTTGCCAGCCGGCCGAGTGACACAGTGGCATCTTGGTGACAGTAGGCTTGGCTCCTGGAGAAAGACACTGAGTGGTGACACGGGGGCTTCTCCGGATCACTGTCCCTTGAGCGCTCAGCACATCCATCTCTGTCCCGCAACCCAACTGGCACAGGGACAGCTGAGCTGCTAGGGGTGCACTGTCCTCAAAGCTCCCAGGCCTCAGCAGCGTTAGCTTGGGTCCCGGCCTGTCCTCCAGCCCCTGAACTGCGAAGGACACAGAGGCAGGGCTTCCAGGACTCACAGGCAGGATGCCTGCTCAGCGGCCACCACTCACATGGGAAGCGCGGACCACAGGGTTCCTTTGATCTTCATTCTGCAGCTCCCACATCTGAGCCCTGGTCACTCACCCCTAAAACTCCTCCTCTCTAAGCAACCGGCCAGGATTCCATGGATGACAAAGGGGTGGGGGGCGTAGGGAAGGTGCCACCTCCCACAGCCGCCACTGCAGGCGGGAGCATTGCTGCAGCGCGAAGGACCCGAGGGGCTGCCCCGCTGGAGCCAGGCCCACCTGGCCCCAAGGACCCCGTGGGAGAGCGGGTGTGGGGGTCGCTATTCATACTAGTGCGTCTGCCCCAAGTACCTGGGCTCCACATTGCCCTTAGCTCCCCTGCTGACCAAGCATCCTCAACACACATGCATGTCCACACCGAGAAGCCCATTGTGCACCTAGTGTCGCTTCGTGAAGGCTGTGGGGCCTTCTGGAAGAAACGGAAGTCATTACACAGGCTGAGCCCAAGTGGGCTCCTGTGGAAGGGATTGCAGAGCGGCCTCTGAGAGCGGAATGGGTGAAGGATGCGTGCACTTAAGAGAAATCGTTGCCAGCAGGAAGAGCAATGAGTCCCTCCTGTGGGCCTCCTTGTCCTGTCCTTTCTGCTGAGAAAAGAAGAAGCGCAAGGTTTGGCCTCTGTCGTTTTATCAGCTGTACCCTCCAAGTGAAGACGTAGCAGGCAGAAAGCAGGGGCTTTGCACAGTGAAATCCTGAGGCTCTGGGAGCCACGACGTCCTGGGGAAGCGTCTGCCAGGGCTGTGCAGCTGCTCTGAAAACTCACCAAATTCAGAGTTGATGATGGACAAACCCCCCATGAGCACCAGAGCTGCCAGGCCCTTGGCACACTCTCCTTAGGGACCACGTCCCCAGGCAGCACCCACAGAGCACACAGGACTAAGGAATAGGACTCCATGCAGCCCCGTGCGGCATGCAAAGAGCAAGTCCAAATCTACATGTGAGTCAGGGACCTTCACCCTGCCCTGGGCTAAACTAACAGCTAACACACACACAAACACACATACACACATGCACATGAGCACACACACACAAGCACATGCATACACACACACACAAACACACGTACACCCATACAGGCAATGTACACATGTATGCAACACACAAGCACACATGTGCTCCATAAGGCAGCATGCACGCATGTACACAACACACGTGCACACACGTGCACAAGCATAAACACACATATGCACACAAACACACATGTGCACCCATACAGGCAACACATGTGCACACAGCACACTCGCACATGCCCACATGCATGCACACAAGTACACACGTGCCCCATAAGGCAGCATGCATGTGCCCAATGCAGGTAACATGTGTGTGCACATCACAAAGCACACATCCACATACACACGTGCACACACACATCTGCACAAGCACACACACACAAAGCATACAAGCACGTGTGCCCCATACAGGCAACATCCATGTGCATGCACAACACACACGTACACACTTATAAGTACACACCTGCCTATGCACAAGCACACGTAGGCCTGGACTAGTGCACACATACACATGCATGCACAATGAGCTCATGTGTGCACACACAAACACATGCACACACTGTGCCCTGTGACTTCCTTCCCTTTACAAATGCTGCTTCACTGGGAGACCGCCTCCTTCAACTTCGTTTAAAATACTACCCAGAAATCCTAAGAAAACCCCCCTCACAGAAGGTGATGGCTCTATTGATTAAAAGAAAATTAGACGGAATTATTTTGGGAGACATCATGTCCATCATAGTTAAACGTGTGTTAAATTGATTCATTTTCTGGTTTCAGAGCAGACAAATGAGGAGTCGCTGGGGAAACCCTGTTACAAATAGGATCTCTCAAAAAGCCACCCGGCTTCTTCCCTGTGTGCTGTTCTTCCATCAACATGGCACACGCACACACACCTAACATACGTGCACATGTGCACAGTGTGGGCTGTTGCACTGCACACTCCATTCTCACATTCGTGACGTTGTAAGGGATTCCTTTCTGCCTGGGTGTGGCAAGGCTCAGATGCACAGCTGGCCTCCAGGCCCGAAGCCCCATGCCCTCTGGGAGCTGCAGCTGCCGTTTTTGCCTCATTTTTTCTGTTTCCTCGGGTTCTTCACTCTCCTTCTCTAACCACACACTGTGAAAACACCCCGGACCGCACATTGCCTATTTATTATGCTGCCTCTGAAACACACATCCCATTATGTGGGGCGGAATGAAAGGAGAACCTGCACGAGTCTATTTTTAGCAGGTGGTTAGAAGAGTATAAATTTTAGGGTGCTTTTCCTCCCTCCCGCTCCTTAGCCCCTTCAATCTTGTCAGCTGTAAAATGGGTCTCTGTTTAACCCCTAATGGATCTGCGAGATGAAAGGTGCACTCATGAATTAGTGGTGCTGACAGCCCGGCAAGGCCTCGCCACAGGGGGTCCCCTTTGTTCCGTCCACTCTGACCTCCCGCGCCCCATCTGTCTGTGGGAACCGGACCAGAAGAATGTAGGGGAGGAGTTCGCAGCACAGAAGTGGCAGGCCCGCTCCTGGCTGAGGAGAGCTGACATTCTTCTGCTGCAAATATTCTGACCTCATCTGGGGCACACCTCCACCCTGATCCGATCCATTGGTGACCTCCTTTGTGCTCTGCAAACCGAGACAATGGGTTCTGCTCCAGAATCGTCCACACAAGGGCGGGAAGGGTGCTTTTCCTGAGCGCAGAAGTGTGTTTCATTTTCTTGTGTGTGTGGGAAGAAAGTGGCTACGCGCTGAATCCTGCTCTGAGGAGGGAAATCAGAGTTGGAACTCTGGCGGGAAGCAAGTCTTCACAACGCACAAAGATCATTTCAGGTTAAAGCGGAATCACAGTTGAGAAGTGACCTGTTGTTTCAGAGTCATGAGGCACCGAGCCTTCCAGCCGGAGTCAAGATCCTTTCCACAGTCTCATCTGATTTGCAATTTAAAAAAATGCAAGAAAGTATTAAGAGCCATGAATGAACTATCTGTCCTGCACCTCCAGAGGGAGGGGCCTCTCTCATCCTCTAAGCACCTCCAGGCTGCCCTCGCCATCCCACCGAGGAAGTACCGGGACACACAAGCTCGGCAAGTTGCTTGGAACAATGAAAAGTGTTTCTGAAAACAACCTGCAGAAAACAACATTTGCTCACACTGAAGTTTGGAAAAGAGAAACAGCAACACAGTGTGAATTTATCCTGTGAAGTTTCTACTTCCTCAGAGCACATGTTTTCACTTCATGTAACTGACTCATGTGTTTGTGTTCATCTATTTGGAATCTAATTAAAAAGAGAAATCCTTGTCGAGGTAGAACAGTACCAGTAAAAATCCCCAAATTGATAAATAAATAGGAGCTTCCGATGATGTCATACAGATCTTTAAGACAACAAAAGGCCGCTCAGTTCTGGCAGCAAAACATCCTTTCCGCCCCTTAAAACAAAAAGGTGTTTTAAAAAATTCCCTGCAGGTCACCTTACTTTAAAAATAATAACATAGCTGTGGCCCTGGGTCCCTGAGCAGGATAATCACGTCCCCAGTGTCTGTGGGATGGACGATGGTGACAGACATGCCCTCTGCAGCAGGAATCACCGTTCTCTGAGCTTCCTTTTGGAAAGTGGGAAAGTCGCTGCCTTTCAAGGGCGGGCAGCTTCTGTTTCCCGGGAGCACTCTTTGCGTTGCTAATAAGCGGCATCAGTCTACGCTCTGCTTTCAGGTACAATTTAGAGAGAAATTGAGCCACGAAAGACAACGCGATTTCTTTCAGACGCCTGCTGGCGGAGCAGGATGTGCCTGACAGATTCATGGTTCACACTTTTACTTTGTTTGAGGAAAAAAAGCAGGTTTTAATAAAATTTCTGTGTGTAAATAGTTTTAAAACTAAAAACATGATTCCCATCGATGGTCTATGTTCTTTTTCCAAACGCTCTTCCACTACAATGGCAGGATTTCAGGCTTTGTTCTGTTACTTATAATTTGTCACAAAAAGAACAAGGCGGTGAGCTTGGTTTTATGTGGCAGAAAGGCAATTATCTCACATATTTTCCGGAAAACCTCTAAAATAATCTTTAAAAGTGTATGCCTTGTTTTATGAAACTTAACTAGAGTACAGGAGTGTATTATTTTACAAAATTCATTTTTGGAAGGTTTTGCAAATATATCATCATTAACAGTTTCTCTTTTTTTAAAAAGATTCAGGAATTGTATTCATCCACACTGAATTTTTTTACTTCTTCAAACCCAGGAGAAGTTGCAAACGTCATTTTTTTAATCAATGCTTCTTCTACTGCAGGAAGTGGTTTCTTAGGCTCACGGTTTAAGAGACTGGAAGCAGTGAATGAAGCCCCAAACTGCACCCTTAACATTTTGTGGCTGAGCTTCTTGTTGACTTTTTTACTGGTTGTCTTTCTAAACAGAGTCTCAGAATGTAGGTGTTCAGAGCTGCTGTCTATATACAGGAAAACAAGCTTTAAAATGCAGGGGCAGAGAAAAATAGAAACTAGATGTTTCGTTTATCGGTGAGGCACGTTCTCTTTCTTTTCAGCAGAGGCCAGAGAAGTGCAGCACGACGTGGGGAGCGCAGCTCTCCGCCTTTGAAGCACACGCGTGATGTTCACGCACTCTGCAGCACGGCTGGCTTTTCAGACTGGCCAGATTCAACGTGGGACAGTTGTATAGAGGACAGGGTTTGAGCCTGCCTTCCAAAGAAAGCAGAAGTCTCCAGAAACAAAGCCTCCCAGATCCAGCTTACAGGCCTGTGGCTGTGAAGGAGAAGTTGAAGTGTGCTGTGAAACATAACGAGAGAGTCGTTCATCCCTCACTCCTGCTCCCGTCATCTGCTTCTGCCTCGACTCTTCACCAATTCAGTGGGGACGCCCTTGTTCACAGCCACCTCTCTTGAGAGCTTCTCGGCATCATCTTTGCAGATTATCTGAGCATCCTATTTAGGTAGATGATATCGTTTAATAGCCTGTGATATCTTGGCTTTTTTTTATTCAAATGAACTGAAGTGTTAGTTCTGAGGGCTTTTTGCACGCTGAAAATGCCTGTTTTTGGCTACCCACCCAACGTCCCCAGAAAGTTATCCAAAGAGTGAGACCCCATGGAAAGTAGCGAGGAAACAAGACGGGGTGTGGGACAGCAGTCGGAGGAGAGGAGGCTGCGTACAGCACAGACAGAGAAGGCGCGGCCACACAGCCTGGGCCGGCGGTGGGCCCCGAAGCCCGCAGGCCACTGCCTCACCCCTTTCACTTCCTGGGTTTCACTTTGCATCCAGCAGACTGCGTGAAATTCTGGGTCATCTTAAATGGACAAAGAATATTTTAAAGTACTCCAATTAAAGCCAAGATGATGTTCATTTTTTCAGTGTTGCGGGGACCCCCTTCCCGGGAGAGTTCTCGCTATAGACGTGTGTGTGTCTCACTGACATCCGACAGTCGTGCATGCCAATTCAGAGGTGCTCATCTGGTGCCCTTGTCCAAAGATACGTTACACTCTGCAGCGTCATTCCCGCCCCGGCTTCCCCGGCCACCTCCCGGAGGCATCTCTACCTGCAGCCTCCTTTCCCAGGCTGGACTACGAGCCTCCAAATCTCACAGTTGAAGTGTGAGCCCAGGCAGCGCAGAAGGAGGCCCCACAGTTCCCCCCTGTACTCGAGGGACACTGGTTCCAGGAACCCCTCAGGTGCCAAACCTAGGGATGCCGAAGCCCCTTGCACAGGATGGCACAGTGTTCACATGGAAGCCGGGCGCCTCCTCCTGTGTGCTTCTGGCCAGCTCTGGATTACTTCCAGCACCTCATACAGTATATGTGATGTGGAGATGGCTGTTACGTCGTGCTAGCTTTTTATCTGTGTGATCTGCATTGTTGTTAATATTTTCGATCTGCAGCTGGTCGAGTCTGTAGATGCAGAACCTGGGGATAAGGCAGGAAGTGTTTTGGGAATAGGACTGCTGCAGAGGTGATTCATGGAGATGGGGCCATAGTGGAGTCAGTGGGTCCTACATCAATATAACTGATGTCCTTCTACAAAGAGGAAATTGGACACAGTGCAGAAAAACCACATGATATGGGAGGCAGAGGCTGGAGGGGTGCAGCTACCAGCCAGGGACCACCAGGGACAGCAGGCAGCTCCAGGAGCTGGGAGAGGCTGGGGCAGATCCTCAGAGGCCCCAGTGGAGCTAGGAGCTGGGAGAGGCTGGGATAGACCCTCAGAGGTCTCAGAGGAGCTGGGAGAAGCTGGGGCAGACCCTCAGAAGTCTCAGAGGAGCCGGGGAGGCTGGTGCAGAACCTCAGAGGCCCCAGAGGAGCTGGGAGGGGCTGGGGCAGACCCTCAGAGGCCCCAGTGGAGCTAGGAGCTGGGAGAGGCTGGGATAGACTCTCAGAGGTCTCAGAGGAGCTGGGAGAAGCTGGGGCAGACCCTCAGAGGCCCCAGAGGAGCTGGGAGGGCCTGGGGAAGACCCTCAGAGGCCTCAGAGAAGCTGGAAGCTGGGAAAGGCTGGGGAGATCCTCAAGTCTCCAGAGGAGCTGGGAGAGGCTGGAACAGACCTTCAGAGTCCTGCCCACATCCTGGTCTTGCACTGGGGGCCTCCAGAGCTGGGAGAGAATCAAATGCTACAGTGGAAGGAACTCAGTTTGTTACAGCAGCCATGGGAAGCTGCTGTGTCTCTTGAACTCATTTAAAAAATTATGTTATGCTTCCTCTCCTCCAGAATGTGGTGGCTACTCACTGTGGTTCCTCCTCATACATAACACAGTGCAGAAGACTCAGTTTTCAAATCATGAACACTTACCTTTGGGTAAATTTCAGGGTCCACAGTGCACATGGGTCCCGGGGACACAGGACAGGCAGGGCCTGAAGTGGGGCTTAGCCAGCGAGGGCTCTTGGCTTCATTCTGGAAAGTGTTCAAGAGTGAGCCAGTGGTGGAAGCTGGCTCCGTGGCAGCAGCTGTGGCACAGCTCCGTGAGGCTCCTGCAGAGTGGGCAATTCCAGAGGCAGGGCGCTGAGGGCAGTCAGTGCTGCAGTCAGATTTATGCCTACTTTTAATGATGTGCAAGTTGAGGGCAGATTATGTGGCAATGTCTAGAAGAAGAGTGGTAACTTTGGAGCTGTTCGGGTGTTGCCACGGAGATGGCAAACCGACATGGCACTGTGTGGGCGTGTCCTGTGGAGAGGTGCTCTTGCCCCTTCCCTATTTCAGCCAGACCTCAGTCCCATCCAGAGTCCGGGTCTCCACCTCTGAGTCGAGTCCTGCCTCCTGCCTCTCCAGGGCCTGGCATTGCCACATTCCATGGGCTCCTGGGGGCATCCCTGTCCCGCCTGTGCATTTGAGGGAGCACGTGGCCATTTCTCCTTTCTTCTTTTCATTGAGTCAATTGCTGAATGATGTGCCGGGTCGGGGGGGTGGGGGGTGGCGGTAGCTGGTCTGAGAACACGGACGCACTGAGCCGGCTCCTGGGAACAGCACAGAGAGAAGCAGCATTGGTGGAAGACCCCAGATCGGGGCCCTGCAGCAGGTGAAGATGACTAACAGGGAGTGTCGGGGGTGAAGGAGACCCAGTGGGCTCCTGTGGAGGGCAGCAGGGTACCGACCTCACCAGGAACGGTGGAGGCCTAGGAGGCCCGGAAGGCATCTCAGACATCGAGGGTGGGGTCCTTGCTAAGCTGATTTTGCAGGGCTTTTTGGTAAAACTGGGTTTTCCAAGGATGTGCATGCATGGCCTAGGAGAAGGTCCCAGAGCCTGGCCACAGCACACTCAAGCAGAGACAGTCAGGGGCACGCCTCCATGAGTTCTGTTCTCCAGCTGGGCTCCACACTGTGCGAAATTCCTAGCATGCCACGGCTGGTGTGCCATTAGGTACTTGATAAGGAAGAAAGTGATGCTATAAGCTCAGTCCCTGTCGCTTGTGGTGGGTGATCTGGGCAGGTTCTTGGGTGCCTGAGGTGGGCAGTGGTGGATGTGAGCCTGTGGGTTGAGTGCAGGGACTCCCTATGTACACAGAGGCACCGCAAGGGCAGCACGGCCGGGCACGGGTGTGAGGCAGAGACACTGACGCTATGTGAGAGTCTAGAGGCAGAAATGTTGTTAAAATAAAAGCCTTGCATCCCTGGCCAGCACTCAGGCAGGCTGACCCCCTCAACACATGTCTTTAATTTTTATTACGGAAAAATCAGGCATGACCAAAAGTAGAGAGAAAAGTGCAAAGTTCCGCATACTCATCACCCAGCATCAGCGATTACCAGCTTACAGCCGCCTCCTTCAACTGCTCCTGCCTCTTTCTGCCCCGAAGCCTCCTGCATCATTCTGAATAGAACCTCGTGCATGGTGTTTCATCAGTACATACACGTGTTCATCTGTTTCATTTTGCTTTTGACTTTTAGGACTTTTAAGACTTAATCATGTTTGATGATTATGTACAGTATTTACATCGTTCCAAGGTCAAATGATGGATTTGGCATCTGATTTAAGGAGGCGCGGCCGGGCTCGCGGGCAGTGCCCCCACTGGCCTGAGAACGAGTGGGGCCTCCAGAAACCTCGCCCCTTCCCGCCCTGTCTGCACAGCAGGGTGTTCTGAGAGACCTCCAACTTCTGCTTTTGACCTCTCTACCCTGTTTCCACCACCAAATTCTACTTGTTGGTTTAATTCTTCCACTGGGTTCTTAGTATAGAACAAATATCTCTGTGTCTACCTGCGTGAGATGATGTGTGCCACTGCCCCCGCTCTCGTGTACAGGGCAGCAGATCAGGCACGTGCCGCCTCGTCCAACATGGGAATCAGTGCAGCTTCTTCAGACCTCCCCTCCTGACGGATGTTAGGGTTGTTTGCAGGTGCGGGTTCTTTGTTTTGGCTTTTTGTTCTGCTTTTGGTGTTTTGCTATTACAAACAGAGCGACGAATAAGCCATGCCTGTGGCACTTTTATTTTTGCCAGTCCATCTTTGGAACAGATTCTTAGAAAGGGGACATGGGATTTTTCCAAGATCCTGCCTGATTCACTTGGCAGGGGTTGCACCATTTTGCCATGAGCAATGTGTGAGCAAACAGAATATGTTTCATGTGTTTACATTTTTGTCTGACAGACGAAAAATGAGATCTTGGTATGGCTTCAGCAAATATTTGTTTAATCAATTGTTCATTAAACTTTTCCAAAAAATGGAATACGGTCTCCAGGCTGCTGAGCAGTGGCCTTGTCTGGAGGCCAGAAGTCAAATTGAACTTTCACAGAAGAGGGAGTTTAATTGATTCGATGGCTGTTTGAATCACTGAATGAGTGGACACTTGAGTGACTGAGTGGATGCTGCTGCTGAAATCAGTAAGGGCCAGGCGGTGGCGGCTGCAGGTCCTCGGAGCCTGTGCCCATTCTCGGAGCCTGGGGGAGCCCGGGGAACGCCCTCAGCGCTGCGGCCGGGGCAGACCACCTGTGCACGCCACTGCCCTCCAGCCCTCATCTTCCTTAAGCTCTATTTTATTTTTAATTGACACATAATCAGGTACTTATTTACAGGGTACAGTGTGATGTTTCCATCCATGCAGACGTGTAACAATCAGTCAGGATAACTAGCTCATGCATCATCTCAAACATGTATCATTTCTTTGCAGTGTGAATATCCAAAATCCTCTCTTCTAGTTATTTTGAAACATAAAATACAATATTGTTAATTATATTACCATACAACAAGTGAATGAATAAAGAAAATGTGGTCTGTATATCCAGTGGAATTCTATTAAGCCATAAAAAAGAATGAAAAACTATTATTTTTTGCAACATGGATATAAATGGAGGACATTAAGTGACAGAATCCCCCTTTTTCATCAGGATTTTCAGTTCTGTTCCTATAGCGATTATTGGACACCAAATTTATGCCAGTCACTCGGTATACACCTGCTCTGACTTTTGAGTTAATTGGAAGCTTTCTGAAAATCATTCTTTTTATTTTGAGCTGATGAGAGGAGTTTTGATTTAAAAAACGTAAGGGAATGGTGTGAGGCTGTGGCTGTCTTTGCCCCCATTTGCCTCAGGGAAAGGAACGCGGATTAGGTTGGTCCTTGGGAAATGTTGATACCTGAGTTTCCGATTTGACTTGTGCCAGTGATTAGGCAGTGGTTTCCTTGTTAGAAGCAACTTTGAAGGACGGACACTGGGTCCTGAAACATTTTGCCCTGTGGCTGTGACTTACCTCCTCGGCACCTGCAGCTGTGCCAACATGGCACCTGCCCCATTCCAGGGTAGAGGGGGGCAGCAGGAGGCCGAGTCTGAGATCACTTCACCCAGCAACACGCCTTTAGCCAGGGGAGAACTGCACAGAAAACAGCCGGTCAGGTTCATGACCATTCGTGTGTGAGTGTCCGCAGCTTTGAGCGCGCCTTGGCATGGAGGCACCTCCAGCACGGGCCAGCAACCTCTTTCCAGGTGCCACACTCACGTGGATTCAGAGGAAACTGAAGGTGCTGTTATCCTGCTGCTTGAGAAGGGGTCACGTTTTTCTTGCAATCATCAGTCCTCCCGGACGGCACAGGAGAAAGGTGCCCACACATCCCTCAGCAGCAGCAGTGTGCGACGCGTGTGAATACACGGCACCGACTGGAATCTCGTGGCAGCGTGCGATGTGTTTAAATGTAACAGCCCTGACTCAAATTTGATCTCTAATGAATGACGCCAACAGGGTGGACACAGGCGCTCCTGGCTCATGTCAGTCACTGCCCAGCAGGTGTGGGGCGCTTCCCACCAAAGACCTCAGTCGTGCCCGGCCCTGCGGGCTGCCATGACCCACTTCATCCAGTTGAAAGTCCTGGACTGACCTTCCCACACCAGATCTTCCGTTGCCTCGCCCCACATGTGCCACAGACCGCAGTCAGCCCCGCAGACCACAGAGCAGGACAAGAGGCCGCCACTCCTGCCTTCCTTGCCTGGACACGGCCGGGGGCTTCGGGGTCACTGTGATGGCGGGGCTGGGCTGCACCAGGCCCTCCTCGCAGGCCCTGCCATCTGCTTTCTCTATGGCTCCTTTCCCCATGCACACGCAGGTGAGGTGGGGTCCAGGCTCATGCCCCTTGTGAGCCCACACTGCCGCATTCTGGATGAAGCCTCTGTGCTTCCAAAGGGTGCTTCTGAGCTCCCATAAAAAGATGGGCACAGGTATGTCTTCCTTAGTTCCACAGGGAGACAGACCCATGGCTTTCAGACTCAGGGGCAAAAGCTGGGACTAGGCCCTCACATGCTGACTTAGGCGCCTGTGGTCTGAGCTCCTTCCTCAAACATACCCCTGATCCAAACATGTAGACACATTGCCCCAGTCCTCACCTTCACCAGCACTCAGTTTAAAGCCCTCTGCACAGAAGGTTCTCCAATGTCCACAGAGTTTAACTTAATTACATTGCTCCTAAATTGGCTGCACAAATGAAGTAAAAGATAAAATCAAGTTCTGCAGAGGTGAGGCCGGTAGAGGCCACCAAAGAGCCCAGAAACAGGACCCAGGGCACTGTGCACAGAGCTCCAAGCGCCCTTCCACTCAGTTACCAATGGAGATTAAGATACCTGAGTTCCACACTTACCTCTCCATCAGGCACAGATACCTCTCCATCGGGCTCTGACTGCAGGTGCACTCTGGCACCTCCGTCACCTTCACAGGCAGTGGAATGGCCTGCCCAGTTTTCCAGCACATCCTGAAGGGGAGGAAGGAGGGGACAGGAGAAGGCAGAAGGGAGGAGAGAGATGGGGAGGGCTGGAGGTGGGGGGAAGATGAGGAGGGCTGGAGGGG
>PVKV010037240.1:0-14990 GCA_004027835.1 Alouatta palliata
AGATGGGCGGGTGGCTGGGTGGATGGAAGGATGAGGTGTAGATGGGCGGGTGGCTGGGTGGATGGAAGGATGAGGTGTAGACAGACAGGTAGACGGAGACTGCATGGATAAATGGGTGAGTAGTCTGATGGATGGATGAATAGAAGGAAGAGAAGGAGGATGGAAGGGGGATGGCTGGCCAGTGGTGAACACATAGGTGGACAGATAGATGAGTGGATGAAGGGGCATGTGTGTGTGGAGGAATAAACACGGGGGTGGCAGATGGCAGGTAGACCTGAGGGCAGCTGGCCGACCACAGGACAGTCGGTGGAGGATGAACGCAGGTAGTGCCGTGATGGCTGGGCATGCGGGCTGCACTTGGACAGGCCATGGCGTGAGTCCCAGCACTGCTGGAGTAAATGTGCCCATCTCTCTGGGTCTTTTTCCCCGTCTCTCAAATGCGTGCAGCTCCCACTGCAGAGGGGCATCCTGAGACCCAAACAACTCCAGGTTCAGAGGCCTCCCTTGGGCACTCTCCCTGCGCCTCCCTCACGTCCTGGATCGCTGGGTCTTGGATGTGCAGGCTGACCTTTTCCTCTTTCCCTCTGTTAGCCGACGGGGACGAGGCCCCCAGCTGCTTGTGGCTGCCCCTGAGGAACCTGGAAGGGCCCAGCCCGCCTGAACCTGACCCTCTGGATTTACGAGGAGTCTTCCACACACCCACCTCCTCACCCTCCCCACCCGCTTCCCCAGCCTCCACCCCACGAGCAGCCACACTCACAGGGTCTTTCCAGCCCTCCCCACCCTCCTCAGCACCAGCAGCACCCTTGCCCTCCGGGAGGACCCCAGGGGCAACACCTGAACCGTCGGCGTTTGAGCAGCGGCTGCTGGACTCCCACCGGCGGCAGGGCGCCCTGCTGTCCTCCTGGGCCCAGCAGCAGAGCGCACTCATGGCCCAGCAGAGCCTGTTGCCGCAGCAGCTGGCCGAGCAGAACCAGCGTCTGGCCGACGGTATGGAGGCCCTCCACCGGACCCTCGAGAGGCTGGTGGCAGTGCACCCCACCCGGGAAGCCTCACCCTCACTCCGGGACGGTGGCCTCGCCGGTGGAGTGGCCCAGGGGCCTGCCAGAGACTCCCAGGACAGCCTCCAGGGAGCCCACGTGGGGCTCGAGGTCTTTTCAGGGATGATCCTGAAGGTGGAGGAGGAAATATAGGGCTGGTCAGGGGTGCCGGCAGAGCCAGAGGGTGGGGGCAGGGCCTCCAGTCTTTGCCCTGCTGAGGCCGGGCAGGGGAGAGATGGCACTGACTAGGTCTCCAGGGCGCTGGGACGGCTTGAGTCCAGGAGATGAGAAGGACGAGAGGACATGGGCTGTGTACCTGCGGTGCCACACCCTTGGCATTGCATGTGGAGTGTGGTGACCTGCGGGGCCCAGTGGGCCAGGTCGACTCAGGGACAATGCTTTGCAGGCTCCACCCCGTGTGGCAGTGGCTGTGAACTCTCCAGCCCAGCGTCCCTGCAGGCGGCTGGTGGCAGAGGCTGGGAAGATACACTCAGGGGCCCCTGGGCACTGGAGCTCTGGAAAGGGGGCTCGGCTGGGCCCTAAGGTCCCGAGTGTGACCTGGCTTTACTCCCAAAGGTCCCTGTCCCCCTTATGGGCGTGTAGACTTGGAGGGCAGGGCTCCTACGCCCTACCTGCTTCTGGCCCAGGGGAACCACAGCTCGTGAGCTTGGAATAATTTCTCTCCAGTTTTCTATGTATATATATACATGTATGCCATATATTATTTGGTACTGTGTGGGGCTGGGATGACATTTTGTACCTGCAGAGTTTTCTTGCAAAAAGTATTTTTTTACATAAGCATAAAATAAAGCAGGTGGCAGTGCGGCTGCTGACAGGCACGGGAGCGGGGGCCTGCCCCTCGGGCCTGGTGGGTGCCGCTGCTTTCAGCCTCCCTGCGGGGGCCCAGGCACTTCCTGCGTCTTCACACCCCTCTTCCTCCATAACCTCCTCTGACTCTTGGGAGATCCCTCGGCGGGGCTGCCCCGTCTCCAGTCCCTGCCCGGCAGGGCACTGTCTGCAGTCCCCCAGGCTGGGCAGCCGTTGGGAGCAGCAGGAGCGGGAGGTGGGGCCAGCCCAAGCCTTGACTGGTCTGGGGCCTCCAGCCTCTTCCTCTGCTGGCCTCTGCCTGGCTCCCGTGGCCCAAAGCCTGTCCCAGGAGCAAGATGCTGACAGGCTGGCCTGAGCGGGCGGCATACTGGTCCGGGGAAGCTCCAGCACAGCCGAGAGTCAAGACTGCAGCGTCCCTGAGAGAAAGGAGAGGAGCCTCTTCCTGGTTTTGTGTTTTCCTCTGGGGCCAGCAGTGTGCTAGTAACTGCTGTCTATGGAAGAACCCAAGGCATAACCACACGTGCAGCTGCCTTCCGCACACGCCTGGCCTGCCTCCAGGCTCCTGACTCTGTGGGTGCACATGCTGCTGCTGTTGGTTCTGGGTGGGGCCTCCACTCTGATGGTTCCACCTCAGGAAAGCCGGCCTTCCATCCTGCAAAACCAGGTGACCTCAGTGCCACCGCCTCCAAGAAGCCTCTTTAGATCTTCATTCTGGGCTCTTATCCACTGAAAATACCCACCATAGGCCAGGCACAGTGGCTCATGCCTGTAATCACAGCACTTTGAGAGATTGAGGGAGGAAGAAGGCTTGAGCCCAGGAGTTTAAGACCAGCCTGGAAACACAGCAAAACCTCGCCTCTACAAAAATAAAGCTCAATAAATAAAGACACCCAGCATGGCTGACGGTGGCCTTGTATGGCCGTGTGCGTTTTCTGTCTTGTGTTACAGTCTTACCCTGGAAACAGCCTCTACTCTGGTTTTAGCTGAGCCCTGGTCCTGGTCATACACTGTTGGAAACAGATGCTCCGTGCCACAAAGAAAAATCATCACTGAGACAAAGGATGTCTCAGCAAGCAATTTTTACTTCCTGGACTGCAGGAAGGGTACCCTCGTTGGCCATCTTGCCATGAGAGTACAACAAAGGAAAACAGACACATTTATCCCTTACATGTTGGGGGTTGTCCTTACTGCTGTGTCTGATCTCCATTGGCTGGAGTCAGACCTCACAATCTAAACTAAAACCTGATTGGCTAACAACTTAAAACTTTTCTAAACAGGTAAAAGCAATGGAGAGCTGGGACATGCCTGTGAGCACGTCCAGCACAGATATCCTGGTTAAAGTACAAGGACATAGAATGTACTACGTGTCTGTGAGCACAGCATGTCTAACAGCTACATAGGATAGGGCTTAACAAAGGAGTTATTAGCTCACTTATGATTTATTCTTTAACGAGAAAGGAAACTTTAAAGAGGAACTTTTCTACATTCTACATATGCTGAACCCCAATCCTCACCCCACACTGTCCTGACCGCAGTTGCACATTGAGCCCTGACCCTGGTCACACACTGAGCCCTGATCCTGGTCCTGCACTGTGTCCTGACCCAGTTACACATTGAGCATTGATCCTGGCCACTGACTCAGCCCTGATCCTTGTGGCAGACTTAGCCCTGATTCTGATCACACACTGAGCCTGGTCCCAGTTACACGCTAAGCTGTGGCCCCAGCCCTGGCCCTGGTCAGTCCAGGCATCTTCTGGGAGTATCCTCTGGGCTGAGCCCTTACTAAATGCAGAGGATACAGAAGCCGCTAAGGCAGACTGGGGTCCTCTCCTCCCGGAGTTTAGCGTGTGCTGCAGAAAACGCATACTAAGCAAGTCGATACGTATTTGACAAAATTTATTTTGTGTATCAGTTAAAAATCGGTATAACTGCATTTGGTAGTGTGTCTTAGAGCAGATGGGCATCGTGGCTCCTCCGTCACCGACATCAATGACCTGGAGTTGGCAAGGCACCGCCACAGTCTTCAGAGGTCCAGGCGTCTTTCTGCTCCCTTCTCTGCCGTGGTCCTCATGGCCCAGGATGGCTGCAGGACTCCCCCCATAACACCTGTGTTCCAGGTAGTTGGGTGTAGGGAAGGATGGCTGCAGGATTCTCCCATCACATTCCCTTGAAGGAGATATCTGCCTGCGTCTCAGCCCATTGACTGGGGGTTAGTCAGATGCCCACATTCAGTTGCAATAGAAGCTGGAAAACAGCTTTAGCCCTAAATGGGCATTTTGTTACCAAAATGGAAGGGTCTGGATGCTGGGGTAGGCAGTGGGCAGTGTGCCAAGCTGGGGCGTGGACAGGGCTGGGACATCACAGTCTAGAGTGTCGCAGGCCTCCCTGCAGGAGGGACAGCAGAGGCCTCCAAGGCGAGGTGGCAGTAATCACTGCAGCCAGCGAGGAGCAGGAGGAGCCAGAAGGACCCCAGGCAGAGAAGACCAAGGGCCCGTCTGGGGAGCACCGACTCTGCCTCTGCTTTGTGGCTGAGGAGCAGGGACTTGAGAGCTTAGGGTCCGAATGGGCGAGCCCTGGTCCATCTCTCCACAGTACCTGCCTGCCCTTTGCTCTCTAGGCCAGTTTGCCGAGAGGTGGTCAGATGCCGAGAGGCCAGGCAGGAGCATGGCCAGGACAGCAGAGAGGCATTGTGGAGTGAGGCTCCGTCATCGAGTGAGTGCGTGGAATGGCAGGCAGCACACGGAGGGCAGAGGCCATGCCTGACCTCGAGGGCAAGGACGTTTCTGGATGAAAGGAAAACCAGGAGTGTCACCCTCAGACCGGGGCCTGGAATTCCCTTCTCTTGGGTAGGGGCAGGGGTGGCCTGAGGTCTCCCAGGAAGGAGACTGTGGTCTCTGCTTAAACAGGAGCCATTCAGGATCAGCGCTTTTGAGGAAGGAATGTTCTTAGCAGGTGTGTGAGATGGAGGCAACCAGGAAGACCCCGAGGTTACTGACCTGACCCAGATGGGATTTCATTGTGATTGACATCCACGCTGCTCACCTTGGGGCCTGGGCGGCTTGTACTCCCTCTGTCAGGCAGCCAAACGTTTCCCATGAGAGATTAGGGGGATGGTGGGTCTGTGAAGAGAAATAAGATGTGGCATTGTGATGCAGCTTGCCTGCAGGGCCTTCCAAGACATGTTTCAGAAAGGATGCCCGAGAGTGGCTGGGATGGCTTCCATCAGAGCTAGAGAGCCCGGGTCCCCTCACTGGGTCCCCCATTTTACAGACAGACTGAGAGCCCAGGGAGGTGTTGGAGCTGCAGGGTCATGTCCAGGTCACAGAGTGCTGGAGGCAGGCCTTGAACCAGGCGTCTGGATTCCAAGTTCACGCCTCTTCCCTATATCGCGGTGCATTCCAGGTGAGTGAGGACAGTTTTTCGGGTGCCTCATCCATCTGGCTCAAATGAGGCTGGCCAGCTTGCCTGCCCTGGAGGATCTGAGAAAATGAGGGAGGTTCTGCGGATCTGCTCCTGGGGAATGGTGGATTGGACAGTTGGAAGGGCTGTCCCAGGGTACAAGTTAGCCTGGAGAAAGCCGTGGTCTCAGATGTTTTGCTGGCATTAGGGATGAGCTGGTAGCCGAGGTCTTGCCCCTCTCTCTGTCTCCCCTCCCCAGTCTAACGTGCCAGTATGGGAAGCTAAGGAAAGGCAGGCTTGCCATGAGCCCCAGTAAGCACCAGGTCTACCGTGGATCCAGGGTCCAAGCAGAAGCTTCTGGAGAAAAGATCCCTCGCCAGGCCTTTGGTTTACCCACAGAAGAAGACGAATCTTCTGGGCCTCCAGCTGGAAATCACTTAGTCTGCAATGGGGCAAGTGGTTGAGGGAAAACCAGGAGGAAGAACCAACAAGAGCAAAAATACCAAGTTTAGACCCCAGAAGACTTCAGCCTTGGGATTAATCAGACACATAATGTGATTTCTCTGAAATGTTTTCAAAAATAAAAAGATGAATCACAAAAATGAGCAATAAGGTTCTAAAAAGTGATTAAGCCAATCTGTGAAAGATCAGTGTGGCCTTCAGAAATGGAGAACTTTCTGGGTGGGTTAAGCAACATACTGGACATAGATGAGGTTAGTAATAGCAAACTTGAAGATTTCTAAAGAAATAATAGGTAAGAAAATAGAAACTGACGGATTAAGGGACGAGGAGAGTAGAACCAGAGATACATACATCAGCCTGAAGTCCCAGAAGAGGAGGAGCAGTGAAATGGAGAAAAGCAACGTGTGAAGACATTGTTGATGTGACCTGTGATTCCACGGACCCAGGAAGCACTAGCCTGCTGAGCACATAAATGAAAAGAAATCCCTTCCTGGACACATCCTGGGGAACTGTGGAACAGCACAGAGAAAGGGAAAGCCTTTCGAGCAATTTCAAAAAAAGGAGAAGTGATGACAATTTTGCTGCCAGCTCACTTTCCATCAGCAACAGAAGCAGCCAGGAAATGATAAATATCTACAAAGTATTGAAAGAAAGTGTCAACTTAGCATTCTGCAGCTGACGAGACTAAAGAACAAAGGTGAAATACAGACACTCTGTACACATAGAGACTGCGAGAGCTTGCCACCAATAGACCTTCATGAAAGGGGCTTCCGAGAGATGGACTGGAAGGTGAAGGACTGGAATCCCAGAAAGAGTGTCTGTAATGCAGGAAGACAAGTGAGCCAAGAAATTTGTAAATATGTGAGTAAATCCAAATACTCATTAAGGTTTTAAAAAGTCTGTAATTACTAGAACATCTAACTTGTGGAACTGAATTTTTATAAAGGATGGAACTACTGGACAATGATAGTGTATTAATGGGGAAGAACTGTTCAAATATTCTGAGCTCCTGGTATTATTTGCAGGGAGGTTAAATATTGATTAATGTTACCCTGTGCTAATAACTGCACATCATAAAAAAGCTCAAGGGTTCCTTCATCAAAGCTGGAAACTTCTTTGCAAGAGATCCTGTTAAGGGAATGAAAGAGAAGCCAGTGACTAGTAGAATATATTTGCAAATCACATATCTGATGAAGGATGTATCCAGAATGTATAAAAAGGTCTCTAATTTCCATGGAAAGAAAACAATTCTATCAGAAAATGCACAAAAATTTGATCAGATGCTCACCAAAAAAAATATATGGGTAGCAAGTGAGCACGTGAAAAGATTCCCTCAGCAGTAGCCATCGGGGAAATGCGCACTAAACCCACACCACCGTGCCACTACCTGCCCCCTAAAGTGACTAGGAGGTACAGGGATACGGAGAAATGGCTCACTAATGCAGTGCTGGTGGGAATGTAAAATGTTAACAGCCACTCTGAAAAACACTTTTGTAGTTTCTTTAAAATGTAAACATTACACTTACTATACAGTCCAACAGTGTCACTCCTGGGCGTTTATCCTAGAGAGATAAAAACTCATGTTCACACAAAAACTTGCACACAAATGTTCATCGTATCATATATATATGTATATATATATATTTTTTTTATTGCATCATCGTATCTTTATTTGCAGTAGTCCCTACGTGGAAAAGCCCAGCTGCGCCTTTCCGTGGGGTGAACGGGTAAACAGACTGCCACAGACACGCAGTAGACCTCTACCCAGGAACAAAAGGAAGCCACTCGGAAATGCCAGCAGCTCAGATGGTTCTTATGGGTGTTGTGCTTGGTGAAAAGGCCAGTATCAAAAAGGCCATGCTTTGTGACTCCATTTCTGTAACATGTCAAAGGCTGCAGGAGAGCCTTGGGTGATGGGACAGCTTTGTATTTTGAACGTGGTGCTGGTGACATGAATCGACATTCGTGATAAAATTTCATAGAACTATACACATAAAAAACCAAGTAGGAAGTAAATAAGAAACTTAAGGCTAAGGTAACCTAAAAGAAGAGTATTAGAACATATAACTTCCAAACCCGTAAAAATGGAGTAAGAATACAATTAAACAAAAAACTATGTTGAATAAAAACGAGAAAGGGGAAGAAACTCAATAAAAAGAAAAGCAGATGCAAATAATACGGAAGAAAAATTCAGGACAGGTCGAGAGCAGAAAGAAGCATTTAGAACTGTCCAGTGAGCAAAGTAAATGCAGACAGATTAAATGAGCTCATCAGAGCTAAGGACTGTCAGGCTGGAGGAAAAAATTACACCTTTGCTGTAGACAAGAGAGACATTACAGTGTAAGGCCATGGGGCACTGGAAGGAAAGGTGTGAAGATTTGCCAGTCAGAAGCTGTATAAAACAGAGCTTAAGAAGCCGTGTTAATTTTAGACAAAATGGACTTTAAGACAAAATATATATATTAAGGATATGCTGAAATCACTCGAGAATAGGTCCAGCTCATGAGGAGGATGAAAAATCTTAAATGCTTATACACTTAATAAAATACATAAAGCAAAAGTGGGTAGAATTACAGGGGGAAATCGATTGAGTCCATCAGGGCTGTTGTTTTAGAGATTGATGGGGAGTGTCAGCAAGAAACTTAAAAATTTGACAGGAGTGCTGAAGTGCACGGACGCTTACAGAACCCTGTGCCACAGAGCAGAGGGCACTCATTTCTGACCTGCACGGACGCTTACAGAACCCTGTGCCACAGAGCAGAGGGCACTCATTTCTGACCTGCACGGACGCTTACAGAACCCTGTGTCACAGAAGCCAAGGACACTCATTTCTGAACTGCACGGTGCTTACAGAACCCTGTGCCACAGAACAGAGGGCACTCATTTCTGAACTGCATGGATGCTTACAGAACCCTGTGTCACAGAAGCCGAGGACACTCATTTCTGAACTGCACGGACACTTACAGAACCCTGTGCCACAGAACAGAGGGAACTCATTTCTGAACTGCACGGATGCTTACAGAACCCTGTGCCACAGAACAGAGGGAACTCATTTCTGAACTGCCCGGTGCTTACAGAACCCTGTGCCACAGAACAGAGGGCACTCATTTCTGAACTGCATGGATGCTTACAGAACCCTGTGCCACAGAACAGAAGGCACTCATTTCTGAACTGCATGGATGCTTACAGAACCCTGTGCCACAGAACAGAGGGCACTCATTTTCTCAGGTGCACCTGGAATATTTCCCAATTTTGACCATGGACTAGGTCATAAAGCAAGAGTCAAAACATTTCAAAAAGATTGGTAATGCATACGCCACTTCAATTATTAGAAAATGCAGTTAGAAAAATGCAATCATTAGCTATTGGTGTCAAAAAATAAAGAAAAGAGTCACTGTGTGTTTGGAAATTTTAAAACAGTTCTACATAACTCAGAGGTCAAAGAAGAAATCATTAAGGACTATGTAAATTGATTGCTAGGTACAAAGACATGATTGGATAATAATGAAGCTATCACATATCAAAATTTGTGGGATACTTCAATGAAACTTAGTAGCCTTCAATGCTTATACTATCAAAGAAAGTCGAAAATTAAAATAGACATTAAAAAGTCTTTTTTTTCTTTAAATAAAAGAACAAGAAAATGAACCCAAAGAAATAGAAGGAAGAACCTTTTAAAGATGGGAGCAGAGTTAACTTTAACCTGTTAAAGTTTTAATGGAAGGCTCTACGAAGCCCGAAGCTAGTTCTTAGGAAAGGCCATTAAGATAGAAAACTGGCCGGGCGCGGTGGCTCACGCCTGTAATCCCAGCACTTTGGGAGGCCGAGGCGGGTGGATCACGAGGTCAAGAGATCGAGACCATCCTGGTCAACATGGTGAAACCCTGTCTCTACTAAAAATACAGAAATTAGCCGGGCATGGTGGCACGTGCCTGTAGTCGTGGTTACTCGGGAGGCTGAGGCAGGAGAATTGCTTGAACCCAGGAGGCGGAGGTTGCGGTGAGCCGAGATCGCGCCATTGCACTGCAGCCTGGGTAACAAGAGCGAAACTCCGTCTCAAAAAAAAAAAAAGATAGAAAACTACTAGCAAGAGTAGTCCAGGGGAGAAACAGCAGACATTCAAAAATAACAAGAGGAGTCCATGAATAATCTTAAGCCAACGCATGGGAAACTTAGCTAAAAAATAGACAGATTCCTAGAAAAGTCCACTCAAGACTAGAGAGCCTCAGTCATTCTTTAACAAAATTGAATCAGTAGGAAAAATTTGTCCACCAAACCCAGGTGATTTTTACAGTGCGTTCTACCCAGCTTTCAAGGAAGAAATCCAATCTTGTACAAACCTTTCAAGGAAAAAGAAAAAGAGGGGAAATTCCTCAGTGTACAGTATGAGGAACAAGCACGTGGGAAGGGGATTTTGGAGGCCAGTCCACCCCTTGAACTAAACTGTGGTGGTCCTAAGGAAACCGCTGGCAAACTGCAACCAGAAGCTTTGAGATACGGCATCCTCGCCAGGTCGGGTTTATGCCGGAAGTGGATTCAACATTGCTTACTTATGCATTTAATCAATAGGAAACCTATACATAGAATTCACCCCACTGGAACAGAAGAAATAAGAAAAAGCATATGATCGCCATTTCCAGATGTCTTGAGAAAGTATTTGATACAATTGAATACTCATTCATATTTTAAAAACTTCTCAAAATAAAAAGACAATAATTTTCTTAACTGACCAAGATTATCCACCAAAATCTCAACAGCAAACACTCACGGTGAAACATGAGGAGCCCTACTTTAAAAACAGAGAACGTCGAGGGTGCTAGCTGGCTCAGTTAGAAAGGAAATGCAGTCATATGTAAAGACTGGAAAAGAGGAGACACAACTGTCTTTATCCATAAAAAGAACTCATGGACAAATGAGTAGAATTTATAAGAGAGTTTGTGAGGTGGCGTGTCTAAAGACCACGTGTTACTACAATCAAATGCGTTTCCGCACATAGTAGGTGTGTTAGTCCATTGTGGATTTGCTGTAAAGAAATACCTGAGACTGGGTAATTTATAAAGAAAGGAGGTATGATTGGCTCATTGTTCTGCAGGCTGTATGGGAAGCAGGGTGGCTTCTGCTTCTGGGGAGGCCTCAGGAAACTCACAGTCATGGCAGAAGGTGAAGGGGAAGCAGGCCATCTTACATGTCTGGAGGAGGAGCAAGGGGGCAGGCAGGTGACACACACGTTTAAACAGCCAGATCTCGTGAGAACTCACCGTCGCCATGACAGCACTGGGGGATGGCTCTAAACCACGAGAAACCGCCCCCATGATCCCGTCACCTCCTGCCAGGCCTCCAATACTGGGGATTACAGTTCAACGTGAGATTTGGGCGGGCACACACATCCAAACCATATTAATAAGTCAGCTGCACTTAAAAACACCATGTATAACACCCACAAAATACCATGTATAAAATAACCAAATAAGAGGACAATACTTGTGGATAAAACTGTAAAGCTTTATTACAAGACATTTAAAATAAATGGACACACACACACACACCCCATTTTCATGGATAGAGCTGGTTTTGTAAACCTGCCAGTTCCCAAATCTACAGGCTCAACCTAATTCCAATCAAAATTCTGATAGTGTTTTCAAGGAGTTTGGCAAGCTGGTTATAACGTTTCTGAGCAAATGAAGGCCTGAAAATGGCCGTGCCACCTAGAACAAGGACAAGGTAGAGCCTTCTACAGTGGGGTCCCCACAAGGCTGAAGGGGCCTTGAGTGCCAGCTGGAGGGTGGGGCCTTGAGTGCCACCTAGAGGGTGGGGCCTTGGGTGCCAGCTGGAGGGCGGGGCCTTGAGTGCCAGCTGGAGGGCGGGGCCTTGAGTGCCACCTAGAGGGTGGGGCCTTGGGTGCCAGCTGGAGGGCGGGGCCTTGAGTGCCAGCTGCAGGGCGGGGCCTTGAGTGCCTGGCTGCAGGGCGGGGCCTTGAGTGCCTGGCTGCAGGAGGGGGCCTTGAGTGCCAGCTAGAGGGCGGGGCATTGAGTGCCAGCTGCAGGGCGAGGCCTTGAGTGCCTGGCTGCATGGCGGGGCCTTGAATGCCTGGCTGCAGGGCGGGGCCTTGCCTTCTTGCCGTGAGCAGGTGGGCATGAGCAGCTTCATGAGTCTGTGAGAGTGATGTCAGGCGAGAGCTGGTGGGGCTGGGAGCAGGCTGGCCCCACTGTGGGGTGGAAGGAGTGGCTGTCGGGAAGATGCCCCAACAACCCGTGGCCCATGCCAACCCCTGACAGCTGTGGCCAGCAGGACTTTCCCGAGCATCAGCCCTGCTGCCCAGGTTGGACTTGGCTAGAATCTGGCAGCGTGACCTGTGCTCCCAGGGCAGGGCTGAAGGTCAGACCCGCAGCGTGTTGAGGGAGGCTCGGCTGGGTACGGCGAGTGCAGCCTCAGATCTCTCGGTGCCCGTGGCCCACGTGTCGAAACTCGTGGTTTGGCAGGAAGACCGGGAAAACACTATTGTTAAAGGTGTTCCTCCCTCCTCCCTCCTTCCTTCCCTCCTTCCTCTTTCCTCCCTCCCTTTTCCCTTTCTCTCTCCTCCCTTCCTTTCTACTCCCTCTCTCCTCCCTTCCTCCTCTTTCCCTCTCTCCTCCCTTTCTCCTCCCTCTTCCCTCTTTTCTCCTTCCCTCCTCCTCCCTCTCTCCTCCCTCCCTCCTCCCTTACTCCCTCCTCCCTTCCTCCCTCCTTCCCTCTCTCTACTCTCTTCCCTCTCTCCTCCCTCCCTCCTCCCTTCCTCTCTCCTTCCCTCTCTCTACTCTCTTCCCTCTCTCCTCCCTTCCTCCTCCCTGGCCAGGGCACCTGGCCATGGAGGGCCGAGTCCCCGTCCCCAGCCCCCCTCACTTGCTCATCTGGCCCTCAACTTTCCAACTCAGTTCTCCTTCCTCGTCCTCCCTCCTTCCATCTCTAAACAGTTGCGCTTCTGTGGCTCTCAGGCTCTGAGCTAGTTGTCCTGAGGTCATGATTTGACTTTTTCTTCCCTGTAAAATTAGGGGCTTGCACCAGGGTGAGATGTCGCACACTTTTTTGAGGTGCCTTCCAGGTGGCAGGCTCTGGGTTCAGGGCTGTGGAGACCTGAGGAAGGAGTTAGCCATTGGCTCTGGGGAATTAAGGGAGGCTTCCGGGAGGAAGAGGCACTTAACTGTGCCTGGAAGCCAGGCCCAAGCAGAGGCAGGTTGGAGTGTTGCAGAGGGTGAGTCCTGGGCCTCTGCAACTTGAGGGCACCTGGGCAGGTGGGGCCAGGTTGGGAAGGTGCCCCAGGCCTTGAACCACCGTCCTGTTCCTGAAGGCCAAGTTTCCTCACACAGCAGCCTTCAGGGTTTGCTGCAAGCATCCTCGAGGTGCTCGGGGAAAGGTGTGCCACCAAGTCTCCTGCCAGAACCCCTTCGGTGCATTCTTAGCAACTCGGTATTTTAATCCTGAGAGCTGGGAGCGGCCACCTTGCATGCCGGAAGCAGCAGAAGGGCAGGGGAAGGGGCCTGCACGGCCCTGGGCTGGGAGCCTCATGGCAGGCTGTGTGTGGGGGAGGCAAGCCTGTGTTGGGGCGGAGGCTGCCTTTTAATTTGGAGGCTGAGCAGGTTAAATAAACAGCAATTGGATTTTATCGAGGCCTGAGCTGCCTGCAATATTCCCGGGTACAGAGAACACTGGAGAATCTCATTTTCGTGATCAGATTGTTATAGATTCTTCCCCCAGTCTGCAGAGAAATGTAAACATGAATTGTGCTTTCAGGCACTGTAAAGGACAGCCGGTAGGGACATGGGGGGCAGGGAGGGCGATCCAGTCTCAACTCAGCTGGCTCAGGCCTGGGGCCGCAGAAGCCATGCCCTTTCCTGTCTACAGAGGCTCTGGCTGTGCCCACTTGGCCAGTCCTTCTCTGGGAGAATGCTGAGCAGAAAAATAACCCCAGGCAAAGATTTAAGTCAATCTTCTCTGTTTAATAAATACCAGGCTTGCAGCGGCGGGAAGGGTAGAGAAAGCAGCCATGGGAGGTGCGGGTGCTGTCGCCCTTCTGCCCCGAGGCCCCATCTTCGGACAGCATGTTCATCCTCCCCACCACACCCTGGAGCATCCTTGGCGACTCCAGAGCAACTTCAGAGTCAAACAGGCCTGGGCTCAAGGTGGGCCCAGCTGGGCCTCCGCTGTAGCGTGACTGTGGCTGGGGGTGTCTCGCCTAAGCTCGCTGGAGGGCACATGGCGGTGGCTCATGGGCTCCTTGGGCTGGCGGTGGGAGCAGAGCCCTGGGCAGGCTGGACCCATGTGCACCAAGGACCACCCCTCTGTTCTGGCACCATGCCCTGAATCTGGGGCTCTTCCAGACTCTGAGCTGGGTGGGTTCTGGAGTCTCTGACGTAAGCAATAGAAAGGCATCAGTTCCGGCCGGGCACAGTGGCTTGTTCCTATAATCCCAGCACCTTGGGAGGCCAGCCTGGCCAACATGGTAAAACTCTGTCTCTACTAAAAATGCAAAAAAAAAAAAAAAAGTGAAACCCTGTCTCTACTAAAACTACAAAAAAAAATTAGCCAGGTATGGTATGGTGGTGCATGCCTGTGATCCCAGCTACTTGGGTGGCTGAGGCATGAGAATGGCTTGAACCCGGGAGGGAGAGGTTGCAGTGAGCTGAGATCCTGCCACTGCACTCCAGCCTGGGCAGCAGAATGAGACTGTCTTACAAAAAAAGGCAGGCGTTCTGCAGCTGACTGGATCCTGACTGAGGGAAGGCAGAAGGCCGGGCGGGCAGAGACTTGTCCAGGGTACAGTAAGCTCTCCCTGAGTGCCAGCTCTCAGTCTAGGTGTGCACTCAGGGGAGCAGTGGGCAGGCACGTGCATGTACAAGTGCATGTGGGCGTCCGTGTGTGTGCACCCATGTGTGTGCGCGTCTGTGTGCATGTGTGCTGTGTGTGCGCGTCTGTGTGCATATGTGCGTCCGTGTGTGTGCATCTGTGTGCATGTGTGCGTCCGTGTGTGCACGTCTGTGTGCATGTGTGCTGTGTGTGCGTCCGTGTGTGTGCGCGTCTGTGTGCATGTGTGCTGTGTGTGTGTCCGTGTGTGTGCATCCGTGTGTGTGTGCGTCTGTGTGCATGTGCTGTGTGTGCGTCTGTGTGTGTGTCTGTGTGCATGTGTGCTGTGTGTGCGTCCGTGTGTGTGCATGTGTGCTGTGTGTGCGTCCGTGTGTGTGCACGTCTGTGTGCATGTGTGCTGTGTGTGCGTCCGTGTGTGTGCGC
>PVKV010037241.1:0-15008 GCA_004027835.1 Alouatta palliata
TGTGTGTGTATGTGTGTGTGTGTACACACACACACACACATACACACACACTTAGCAAGGAAATGCTACTCAGTATAGTAAGGAAGGGAAGGGATGGGATATGGACATCTTTCTGCAGCTCTGAGAAGCAGCAAACAATTCTCCATTTTGCCAGACATCTCCTAGCAGCAAAGAGCCTGGGATTTTGAGTCAGACGAGGCTGTCTTCTCCTCTGCTTTCTACTCCCTGTGGGCTTGGGCAAGTCCTTTGAGCTCTTTGAGAGTCCGTTTCCTCATGAACAAAATGGGTGGGGATAATATCCACTTCACTGAATTGTTGAGGAGACGTTATGCCACAGTGAGTATGATGGCCTGGCAATGCCTGGCACACAGTGGGCTCTACAAATGGTGCCACGTCTTGCTATTGCAAGGATGGAACCCAGAGACCTAAGCAAGTATTCAGTGTCTTCAGCTTTTCCATATTCAGAGTGAGCATGTGGCTTTGTTTTCACAGGTCCAGAGTTAATTAACAGCAGTGTTAGTGGGTGTGCTCCCATGTTCAGATGGTTCTCTGCTCTGATGGGTACACTTCAGCCACCGTGGGGCAAAATGAGGTCATGCTTTGGAACTGTGAAGAGAAGGCCTCTTTCTCATTAGCTGTCACACCCTCGCATAGACTTTGTTTTCCATTATTAAGTGACAGCCTTAATAGCAGACATCCTTGTCATGGATCCTTCTCAAATGGCAGAAAATGAGAACATTTCACAGTTCTTGTGAGTTCAAGTCCATTTTTTTCTCCTTCACTCACAAAAGCATTTTCTTTGCCTCCATGTGTTTTATTCCTAAGCTTCTGGCTTTCCCAGACTTCCTACCTAAGCTGCCATACCTGCAAATCTTTTAAAGGATTCTGTTTGTCTGAACTTTCAAATTACTTCAAAATATGGACTGTTCTGCTGATAAGCGGAAGATAAGACCAACTTACTTCTCTGGGTTTCTCCTGTTTTGACTCTTGCCATTTACTCTGACATGTTTAAATTTTACTGATGATTCAACAGAAGCTGCCACTAGCAAGACCAGTTGTTTCGTGCCTGGGAACACCCTTCTGCTGGCCTGATTGTCTGTGACGATGACAAAAACCTGATTTATTTGACTTTCTCTCTCAAGATGCTTGAGAAGAGCTGTAGCAACAGATTGTATGATTAGTTCATTAACATAGCTCCAAATTTCTTTCTCCTTACTTATAGGACTGGTTGATTACAGCAGTTTTTTTTTTTTTTTTCTTTTGAGACAGTCTTGTTCTGTTGCCAGACACCAGACTGGAGTGCAGTGGCACAATCTCAGCTCACTGCAACCTCTGCTTCCCGGGTTCAAGCAATTCTCCTGCCTCAGCCTCCCGAGTAGCTGGGACTACAGGCATGCACCACCACACCCAGCTAATTTTTGTGTTTTAGTAGAGATGGGGTTTCATCATGTTGGTCAGGATGGTCTCGATCTCCTAGCCTTGTGATCCCCCCACCTTGACCTCCCAGAGTGCTGGGATTACAGGCCCAAGCCACCGCGCCTGGCCTATTACAGCAGTTTTTAAAAGACTGTATCTTGAGCACAGTCATCGTCTCTTCATTTAGCAAAATGAAGCAAAATTTAGCAAAATTCCTAAACTGCAATTGCTACGATTTCTAAATTAACAAAACAAAATTGGGCAATAGGAGGTGAAGAGTATAGAGTTGTTAAGACAGGAAGTAAATGGAGTAAGGCTGAACAGTGCGACTCGGGGAAATCAAAGATGGGGCCCAAATGGTTGACCTCACTAGCTGTGAACGTGTATTAGCGAACCCAATCTGCATTTCAGAGACCTACTAAATTTAGGTTAAGGTTGTGTTTTTTTTTAAGCCTTAAAGCAATTTAGTATATTAAATGTATATTAGTATATTAAATGTTTTACCTTTACTAATTAGTATATTAAATGTTTTACCTTTAAGAAACAAAGATAGGCTAGGCATGGTGGCTCACGCCTGTAATCCAAGCACTTTGGAGGCCAAAGCAGGTGGATCACCTGAGGTCGGGAGTTCAAGACCAGCCTGACCAACATGGTGAAACTCCGTCTTTAAAAAAAAAAAAAAAAAAAAAAGAAACAAAGATAGATTGGGAGATAGGCTAATTATTGGGAGGAAACTTTGATGAAGAAAAAATATAAACAAAAGCAAGAGGAGTATAAATTTGTTTTTCCTCCAGAGACCACATACTCAAGTAATGTTGATGAAATTCAACACAACAGGAGAAGAGAAGAAATACTTTCACTGGGTTCTTGGAGGCCTTGACTCTCAATTGAATGCTCCCAGCTGGTCCTTCAACTTTTTATTTTTAGTGATCCCTTGGTATTAACTTGTTAAAAGGTTTAAGTGTTAATTGCTAATGTCTAATTATTTAACTTGTTTTCTTTAAGTGTTTACACAAGTATCTGGCTAGGATTTTAGGAAGAAGTTTCTGAACTGAGACAGCATTTAGACCAGAATTATGACCCCTAAGTTTTCTCCTAACATCAAGATTCAACAAAATCCTTGGTTTTAGAACAGTCTAGAGATTTTCTTCTCCACTAGCCCTTGGCATTCAGAGTACAGACCTGGAATTTACTGGGGTGTTCTCAAGTCTTTTATTTTGCTGCCTCTAACCAAAGCTACTGGTCTTAGGCCAGAGGGGTGCTTTGACAGTAAAAATTCCTTTTCATGAAAGGAAGTGTAAGGGTTATTGCCGAGTTTAAAATGAGGAAACTGAGGCCAGCCTAGGAAAATTAAATGCCAATTTATTAAGCTCCCGGGAGAGGTTCTGTAGCCCAGTGGAGGGGGGCCAGAGAAGTGGCGCTGGCTTCCTGGAAGGAGGGGTTTTTATAGCTTTGGGAGAGCAAGGCGTGGCCAGGTGTTCTAATTGGCTGCGGGGGAGTGGGATAGAGACGGGGCGGGCTGTCATTAGTGGGTAGGTTGTGGGGCAGGTTTCTTCTGGTGCAAGAGCCGGCCAGAGCTGCATCAGCCGGGGCCGTCCAGAGGGCTGTGTGCAGAGCTAGGTGCCGAGTGCAGAGGTTGGTGCCGAGTGCAGAGGTTAGTGCCGAGTGCAGAGGCGGGTGCCGAGTGCAGAGGCGGGTGCCGAGCGCAGAGGCGGGTGCCGAGCGCAGAGGCGGGTGCCGAGCGCAGAGGTTAGTGTTGAGTGCAGATCCTGATGCGGAGTTTCCAGGCGTGGAGAGGGATGGCTGTGTCCCAGCTCCCGGCGAGGTAACCAGCCTTACATTCTGACCCTTTTGATGATATAGGACGCCGCTTCTTTCTGGCTACTTCCTGCTGAGTGTAGGGGCGGAGTGAGGGGAAGGGTCAGCTGGCTGGTGCCTCGGTTGGGAGTCGGACATATGGGTGAAGCAGCATCTGGTTTACGGCCACCGTGGAAATCTCCCTTATGCGGGCCTGTAAAAACCTGAGGAAAAAGGTAGTTGGCCTTGGATTTTAGGAATTCAAGTTTCATGGCTAATTTGCAGCCTGCGGGCTGGGCATCTGCTTGAGCAATGCATTGGGTTTTAGTGGTGGGGCCTTCCATCCAGGATCCCCAAAGGTAGAACCGCCAGACATAGTAGGGGTTGGCTTTAAGAGGGGACCCTAGAAGTATTGTCAGGAGGAGAATTTGAAGGGTTAGGAGTCTACAGGGAGGGGTAGCAGGTGAGACGGAGGCGAGTGGGGCCCAAGGGCTTGGATCTCCATTGATCATTTTGGGGGGCCAGTTTGAGGCGGGACACATGATACCACGGGGTATGACCCAGGAGCTGGGCGGCCATAGAGGTGGTTAGGATAACGACGTGGGGTCCTGACCACTTAGGCTGCAGAGATCCTGGTTTGAGCTCCCGGAGGAAAACACTGTCGCCTGGCTGGAGGAGTGCCGCTGGATGGGGGTTCTCTGGTCCCGGGACAGCGGGGAGAGTACGATCCGTGTGTTCCCTAAGTAAGTGGCGGAGGAGAGAGAGGTAGGGGAGGTAGGAGGCTAGAGGAGGTGGTTCTACGGGGAGATTGAGAGACCAGAAAAGGCCATCCGTACAGCAATTCAAAGGGGCTGAGGTCCGTTGGCCCCCGTGGGGTGGCTCGGACCCAGGCCAGGGCGAGGGGCAGGAGTGTGGGCCAAGAGAGTTTTACCTTGATGGTGAGTTTGGCTAAATGATCTTTGAGGATGCCATGAGCCCGTTCCACTTTACCTGATGACTGAGGGTGGTAGGGGATATGTAGTTTCCAGAAGATGTTGAGAGACTCGGCGACCAGCAGGACTACCTGAGCTGTAAACACTGGACCGTTGTCTGACTGGATGTTTGCAGGTAAGCCAAAACGGGGGATGATTTCCTGAATTAAGAGGGAGGCCACCGTGTCCGCGGTTTCCCTGGAGGTGGGAAAGGCTTCAATCCATCCAGAAAAGATATCTACAAAGGTTAGGAGGTAGCAGAGTTTCTTGTGAGTGGGCATATGAGTAAAATCAATTTGTCAGTCTTGGGCCGGCAGGTTGCCACGCATTTGGTCGGTAGGAAACTGTGGCTTTAAGCTTCCCTGAGGCGAGACCTTAGAGCAAGTAACACAAGCTTTGTGTACCTGCTCAATTGTTTGTTGTAGACCTGGTGAGAAAAAGAGGGGCTGCACAAAGCGATATAACGCCTTGGGCCCGATATGTAAGGATTGGTGGATTTCAGCAATAATTTTAGGGGCCTGTTCCCGGGGAAGGGCGATTTTGTTGTTTAAGAAGATCCAGCCCTGATTAGACGCAGTTCCGCCTTTTAATATGAGGGCCTGTTTTTCTGACGGCGAGTAAACTGGAAGTGTGGCCGTGGTGAGGAACAGGATCGGAGTGGGGGCTAGCCTGGTACTGGGTAAGGATTTTGCTGCCACGTCTGCCCTTGCATTGCCCCAGGAAACAGCATCCTGCTGGGCCTGGTGCCCTCGGCAGTGGATGACAGCAGCCTCTTTGGGCAGTGACAGAGCTTGCAGGAGATTCGAGATTTGGGTAGCATTGATTATGGGGGACCCTTTTGTAGTAAGGAATCCCCGCTCTCTCCAGAGGGCAGAGTGGCAGTGGGTGATAAGAAAAGCATACTTTGAGTCAGTATAGATATTTGTTTGCTTTCCCTGAGCTAGCGTGAGAGCTCAGGTTAAGGCAATGAGCTCTGCCTTTTGTGATGTGGTTCCATCGGGGAGGCGGCGTGCCTCGAGGGTGGCTGAATCTGTAACTACTGCGTAGGCTGCTTTTCGCCGCCCCTCGGCTGTCACTATCGAACTTCCATCTACATAAAAGGTAAGGTCTGGGTTGGACAGGGGAAGGTCAGACAGGCCCTCCCCAGGTTTAGCAAGTGCCTCTATTAGTTCAGGACAGGAATGGCCTGGGGAGGGGGAATGGGATGGAAGGGGAAGCAAAGTAGCCAGGTTGAGTGGAGAAGTGAGATGAAGGCTGACTGAAGGATTTTCAATAAAGAGTAGATGAAACTCCTGTAGGCAAGAGGGTCCTAGGTGAGTGAGAGATTTGTGAGACAGAAGGTCGGTTAGCCGATGGGGGGAGAACACTGAGATGGGCTGGCCCAAGGTCAGTTTTAGGGATTCCTTGGTGAGTTCTGTTACCACTCCCAGGGTCCACAGGCAAGGCTGCCACCCCTTGACCGTGGGGTCAAGCTGTTTTGATAAGTAGGCTACCGGACGATACACGGGGCCTGGGGGTTGGGTTAAGACCCCAACCGCAATTCCCTGTTTCTTGTCAGTGAACAAGTGGAAGGGGCAGTTGGAGCGGTGGGGGGGCTGTGGACAAGGCAGTTTGTAGGGTTTTAAAAGCCTGCTTCACTACCCCAGGATGGGAGAGGGGTCCCGTGGGTGTGTCTTTAGCAGCTGCATACAGAGGTTTAGCTAGAGAAGCAAAATTAGGTTTCCAGTGGCGGCAGAACCCTACAAACCCCAAAAAGGAGACAATTTGGTCAGCTGTCTCTGCAGGCTGCAGCGAAAGGAGTGCCTTTTGGCGATTTGTTGTTAGGCTTTTAGTTATAGGGGTGAGGTGAACGCCTAAGTAGACTACTGAGGTGACTGACAACTATGCCTTGGAGGGAGATACCCGTACCCTTGAGATCCCAGAAAGTTAAGGAGAGTGGCGGTATGCTGCTGAGACAGAGAGAGGGAGGGGCTACAAAGTAACAGGTTATCCACATACTGAAGAAGGAGACTGGGTTGAAGGGGGCAGGAGCTAAGGTCAGCTGCTAAGGCTTGTCCGAAAATATAGGGGCTGTCTCTGAATCCCTGGGGCAGAACTGTCCATGTGAGCTGTTGTGACAGGTTGGTGTCTGGATCAGTCCAGGTGGAGGCAAAGAGAAAGTAAGACTCAGGGTGTAGGGGAATGGTAAAGAAGGCATCCTTGAGGTCAAGAACCGTAAAATGGGAGGTAGTGGAGGGAATGTTGGATAATAGGGTGTATGGGTTGGGGACTACAGGGTGGAGGGGTACCACTGCCTCGTTGATAAGGCATAGGTCCTGAACTAGGCAGTAGTCCCCGGATGACTTCTGGACCGGCAAGATAGGAGTGTTACAAGGGGGACTGGTGGGGATAAGGAGTCCCTGGGCTAGGAGTCAGGTAATGATAGGCTTTAGGCCCTGGCGGTGGGCTTTTGAGATAGGAAACTGGGGACTTGAGAGAAAGTGGGTAGGATTTTTTAGAAGTATCTTAACTGGCGTGTGATGTCTGGCCACTACTGGCTTGGAGGTGTCCCATACCAAGGGATTAACTACCTCAGGAGGGATAGAGGGTTCAGGCGAAGGGTTAAGACAGGGCGTGGTGTTGGTTAAGAGTAGTAAGAGGAGGTGGGCTGGTGATGGGCTTGAGTGTGGGGGGCCAGTGAGTTGGAGAGTGGCCCCCACAGTTTGGAGAATATCTCGTCCTAAGAGGGGGACTGGGCATGAGGGCATGATTAAAAAGGAGTGGGAAAAAAGGTGTCCTTCGAGGACACAGGCTAAAGGATGAGTTTGATTAGGACAGGAAGGCTTTCCATCAATTCCCATGACTGAAACCTGGGAAGGTATGCTAGGTCCTGAGTAGGAAGGCAGTACAGAGTAGGTAGCCCCCGTATCCACTAAGAAGGAAATGGACTTACCCGCTACCTGTAGCGTTACCCTGGGCTCAGCAAGGGCAATGGAGGTCCTCGAGTCTGGGCTGTGTCAGTCGTCCAGAAGGCCGAGGAGTTCACGTGAACGGACTGCTTCCTGTGGACCTGCTTGCCCCTCACATAGAGGTGTGGTGGGTGAGCCTGTAGTCTGGGACAGGTAGTCAACCTTCCAGTGTCCAGTCTGCTTGCAGCTCAGGCAGGGTCCGGGAGGTGGGCGAGGTCAGGGGCACTGCCGCACCCAGTGTCCCTCTTGGCCACATTTGATACAGGGCCCGGGCGGGGCCTTTGAAGAATTTTGGGGGGGTTTCAATGGACCCCCTCCACCAGATGCTCAGTGGACTGCCAGCCTCAGGGCTGCTGCAAGAGCTCGGGTTTGGAGGCTTACCTTTGGCTGTAAACGGGCCTGGTGGGTGGCCTCAGCCTTTTCCTCTCGGCCATTAAAAACTTTAAATGCCATGTTTACCAGGTCCCATATGGGAGTTTGGGGGCCTTCTTCCGCTTTTTAAAGTTTCCTCCTTATATCAGCCGCTGACTGGGAGATGAAGTGGGTGGTTAGGACTGTAGCCCCCGCTAAGGAGACCGGATCCAGCTGGGTATGGAGGATCTGTGGCCAGGCCACAGTGGAGAGGAAGAGTAGCCTTTTATTTTTTATAGAGAGACCCAGTTTGGGTAGATTTTTGGCTAGGCATCCTAGTGGCGACTTGGAGTCTGGGTGAGATTCCTGATGACCCATATTCCGTTTTTTTTTTTGTTTGTTTGTTTTTGTATTATACCCAACACGGGCAGAAGAACTCTTTTCCCAGAGGGGGTGGCTGAGAGAACTTACAGGCTGCAATGACTATAATGAGAAAAAAATAAAAAGAGACAGGGCTAGAGCTATTTTCCACATGAAAGAATTAGGGGAAGTGTAAAAGAGACAGAGCTAGGAAGTGAGGTTTTAGTGGTAGAAGAAGACTAGGAGGAAAAAGGAGAACAGAGTTATTTCTAGGGGTATGAATTCAGTAAAGGTTCCCTGCAGCCAGTGGTCTGTTACCCACTGTAGAATATCTGTTACTTCAAGGGAAGCAGGCCTAAACCACTGTACATCAGCTAATAGGAGTTTAACAAAACTGGCGAATTTACGGTAAAGACAGAACCACATATAGGATTGACGGACAAAGGATGGGTGCCCCCCAGATGGGAGACCAGTCTGATGCCTTCCCGGCCACGTCCCGAAGGGATGTTTCAGGGCATCTTGGCTAAAGTGTACCTGTATAAGTCCCGGGTCTGGTCACCTCAGAACTTTAAGTCAGTCCTGAGGTGAATCACCGTTATGCCTTATGATGTCCCTGTGGAACCGCGGGTTGAGGCCCACACAAGCCCCGTAGCCGTTAGGCCGTGGGACTACACATAAACTCACTCACTCACTCATGCCAGGGGTAGGAAGAGAAACTGAAAGTACAGTTACTTAGTTAACGGGAGCTTATATGCCAAAGGGCTAATTTGAGATAGACATTTTAGTAGCGTAAGCCGGGGATTTGGTCCTGCTGTTAGGCAGGGCCCGGGTTTGCAAATGGGGCTTCTGGCTACCCAAACCTTGGTCACTGCTGTGGGGATGGTTGGAAGAGCGGCTCAGCGTCCTGGGCTGCGCCACCAAACCCTGGAGGATATGAGAGGGTTCAGGAAGGTGAGGACAATACGAGAGGGTTCAGGAAGGTGGGGATGACTCCCTCAAAATCCTGACCCTGAGAAACCCCTCACGGGGAGAAGACAAGAGTGTAGGGACGTCTCTTCTACGCTCAGGTCCTCGAAACGAGGCGGGGGCCCCAGGCCCATGGTGAGAAACGAGAAGGAGTCCCTGACGTGGCTACGATTACGAGCAGGGAGTCCACGAGGCAAGCAGCGGGAGGGGCTGTGGGCAACAGAAGCCTTACCTTGTGGTGGAGTGGTTCCCCAGTCTGGCTTACAGTGGAGGCGTCAGTTTCCCCCAGGAGGGGTCCTAAAACTCCTCCCAGGTTTTGGCACCAAATGTAAGGGTTATTGCCGAGTTTAAAATGAGGAAACTGAGGTCAGCCTAGGAAAATTAAATGCCAATTTATTAAGCTCCAGGGTGAGGTTCTGTGGTCCGGGGGAGGGGGGCCAGAGAAGTCGCGCTGGCTTCCCGGGAGGAGGAGTTTTTATAGCTTTGGGAGAGCAAGGAGTGGCCGGGGGAGTGGGATGGAGACGGGGCGGGCTGTTATTGGTGGGTAGGTTGTGGGGCGGGTTTTTTCTGCTGCAAGACCTGGCCAGAGTTGCATCAGCTGGGGCTGTCTGGAGGACTGTGTGCAGAGCTAGGTGCCGAGTGCAGAGGCGGGTGCCGAGTGCAGAGGCGGGTGCCGAGTGCAGATCCTGGTGCGGAGTTTCCAGGCGCGGAGAGGGATGGGCATATCCGAGCTCCCGGTGAGGCAACTGGCCTTACAGGAAGTGCCCTCATTTCAACCCTGTTATTGAGTATAACTTCTAAATCCTTCCCTGATGTTCCTTCGAATTGTGATTTAACAGGACTGGTAGGACCAGAATGCAGTAAAACACATGCTTCTACTTGCAAGATTATTATGTAAATTACGCAGTTTCATTATTGTCTTTCGGAGCCATCCTTCATGAACTAGTATCTATGTGAACTGCTTTTCAAAGGGTTCAATAGAGAAAAATGTTGGCATAGTTGTAATTAAATTCTTTTTTACTTTAACTTTTATGATTATTAGTGTGTTTATTACAGAGTAATTAGAAAGTGTAGTAGGCTGGGAGCGCTGGCTCACACCTGTAATCCTAGCACTCTGGGAGGCCAAGGCAGGTGGATCACCTGAAGTAGGGAGTTCAAGACCAGCCTGACCAACATGGAGAAACCCCATCTCTACTAAAAATACAAAATTAACCAGGTGTGGTGGTGCATGCCTATAATCCTAGCTACTCAGGAGACTGAGACAGGAGAATCGCATGAACCCAGGAGGCAGAGGTTGCAGTGAACCAAGATTGTGCCACTGCACTCCAGCCTGGGCAACAAAAGTGAAACTCCATCTCAAAAAAGAAAAGAAAAGAAAGTAAAGTAAAGAGAAAAATAACAGTAGCACTTTATGTGGAAGGCTGTTTTTGTTGTTATGCTAGCAGAATTTGCATTTCATGGGTCCAGGGCTGGGGGTGGCATCCTTTAACATTTTTCTCTATGTGAGATTCCTTCTTTTTGAAGGATCTTATTCCTAGAAAAGTATCTGTTTTATTGAGGAGGATTTCCCTGAAAATTATACCTATTCTAGGCTTTTTTAAAAAGACAATTCCAATAAGTAAACTAGAAATTAATAGGTTTTTGAAATTCAACTTCTGAAGGTTTCAAAGTCCCTAATTCTGGCCCTGAAATTGAATCACTCTGGGAAAATACTCCTCCACCCCAATTCTATTACACACTTTTTGTTTTTGTTTTTGAGACAGAGTCCCACTCTGTCTGTCACCCAGGCTGGAGTGCAGTGGTACAATCTCAGCTCACTGCAACCTCTGCCTCCCAGGTTCAAGTGATTCTTGTGCCTCAGCCTCCCACGGAGCTGGGACTACAGGCATGCACCACCACAACAGGCTAATTTTTGTATTTTTAGTGGAGTTGGGGTTTCACCATGTTGCCCAGGCTGGTCTTAAACTCTTGGCCTCAGGTGATCCACCCACCATGGCCTCCCAAAGCTCTGGGACTACAGGTGTGAGCCACTGTGCCCAGCCTCTATTACACATTTTAAGATTAAAATACATGCACATTAATTATTAAAAAGTTCAGAAAGGTATAAAATGAAACATAAGAGCCTTCCGTCCCCTTCACCTCCAGTTTTTCCCCCTAAATGGACTTGAGTTTTTCCTCTGTACTTCCAAAATATGGGGAGCAGGATCAGACGAAGTCCCTAACCTCTTGGAACCTACACCCTTGTGGAGAAGCCAATTTTTTTTTTTTTTTTTTTTTTTGAGACGGATTCTTGCTCGGTCGCACAGGCCACAGTACAGTGGCACAATCTCGGCTCACTGAAGCCTCCGCCTCCCATGTTCAAGCTATTTTCCTGCCTCAGCCTCCAGAGTAGCTGGGACTACAGGCACCCGCCACCAAGCCTGGCTAATTTTTTGTTTTTTTTTTTTTTTTTTTTTTTTGAGACAGAGTTTAGCTCTTGTTACCCAGGCTGGAGTGCAATGGCACGGCCTCGGCTCACTGCAACCTCCGCCTCCTGAGTTCAAGCAATTCTCCTGCCTCAGCCTCCCGAGCAGCTGGGACTACAGGCACGTGCCACCATGCCCAGCTAATTTTTGTATTTTTAGTAGAGACGGGGTTTCACCATGTTGACTAGGATGGTCTCGATCTCTTGACCTCGTGATCCACCCGCCTCGGCCTCCCAAAGTGCTGGGATTACAGGCGTGAGCCACCGCGCCCAGCCTTATTTTTTGTATTTTTAGTAGAGATGGGATTTCACCGTGTTAGCCAGGATGATCTCGATCTCCTGACCTCGTGATTCGCCCGCCTTGGCCTCCCAAAGTGCTGGGATTACACACGTGAGCCACCGCGCCCGGCCGGAGGAGCCAATTATTAATGAAATGATCAGACAATTACAACATTGCAATTGTAGCAAGTGCCTACCAAGGAAAGCTGTTGGGTGCCATGAGAGCTTGTAGTTGGGGTACAAGGCCAGGAGACGGGAAGGCTGCAGAGGTCTCCAGAATGAAATGACACTTGAGTTGAAAGGAGAGACAGGAATGAACTAGGTCAAGAGGAGCAGGCGAAGATGAAGAGTATTTCAGGAAGAAAAACGGCATGTGCAAAGCCCTGCAGTGGGAGGACGGCGCATATGAAAGACTGAAAGGCAGAGAGTGAGTGTAACAAAGGGCGCACGGTAAAGGTAAGGCCAAGAGGGAGATACAGGCTAGCCCATGAAAAGCCTTACAAACCACATGAAGAATGGTTTCCATCCTAAGAGTAATAGTGTGACAGATTGGTGCCCATCCATTCTGCCCTTTGGTGTGACTGCAGAGGCTGGAAAGCTAAAAACTACTTTCACAAACACCTTGCAACTAGGGCACTGGAGGCATCTAGATTCAGCCAGTCAGACTCACTCACAGGAGGTCTGGAAGGTGGAGAAGAGGCAAGTTCATGCTTCACTGCAGTTTCTGCTGGTGAGCATGGTCAGGAGCATAGTTAGGAAGTGCTCTGGGTCAAGGGCTCCAATGTTCTTAGAGCATGTGGGGGCCTTTTACGTTTACTTATTTCTTCATTTAGCCATTGCAGATCTAGGAGAGGCAGCATTACTCTGGAGCCAAGTGTAGCAGGAGCAGTGCCCTCATTCCTGGATAAGGCTGTGTGCTTTGGAGCCCACAGTTCCAGTGGCAGCTCCCAGTTTCCCCATTTGGGATGAAGATAGCAGCTCCCTTTATAGTCCAGTTCTATCATATTCTGAAAGTCATTCCTGGGCATCCAACCTAGAACCCACTCCCCTTAGCCCTCCCAACAGTTTCAGAAACACTTAATTTCCTGTATCAAACTCCTTTTTACTGGAAAGAGTCATGGGTAAGTTTTCTGCAAATGAACCCTGACAGATAAAAATCAAAGCTATTAAAACTTTTGAGGCAGGGGAGGGCTAAGATCAGATAACTGCAATACAGAATATTAGCTGGAGGGCATTAGGGGGGATATGTGAAGGCCAATTAGAAAGCTATTTGTCCAAGGCTGGGTGCGGTGCCTCATACCTGTAATCCCAGCATTTTGGGAGCCCAAGACGGGTAGATTACTTGAGATCAGGAGTTTGAAACCAGCCTGGCCAACATGGTGAAACCCTGTCTCTTCAAAAAAATACAAAAATTAGCTGGGCACAGTGGCAGGTGCCTGTAATCCCAGTTACTAGGGAGGCTGAGGCAGGAGAATTGCTTGAACCCAGGAGGCAGAGGTTGCAGTGAGCCTAGATTGCACCACTGCACTCCAGCCTGGGCAACAGAGTAAGACTCCATCTCAAAAAAAAGAAAAAGAAAAGAAAAGAAAAGAAAGCTCTTGGTCCAGAATGGGATTGGTGTCCAGCAGCAGGGATACTGTGGGATGCAGGGATGCAGTCTTCTGTGGATGTGCCTGAGAAGGGCTGAGGCTGCACACTGTTCTGAGAAGTTCCAGCCACAGGTCTACCCACCAATGATCAGAGGCCATTTACCTCTTTAGTGGGATAAGTGACAGGAGGGCCAGTCAGTGAGCTAGTCCTAGGCAGAAGCTTCAAAACAAGGGGGTAGTACAAGTAAGAGAGAGAGAAAGGAAATCTTTCTTTTTTTGAGACAGAGTTTCACTCTTGTTGCCTGAGCTGGAGTGCAATGGCGTGATCTTGGCTCACTGCACTCCGCCTCCCAGGTTCAAGCGATTCTTCTACCTCAGCCTCCCAAGTAGCTGAGATTACAGGCATGTGGCACCACACCCAACTAATTTTTGTATTTTTGGTAGAAACGTGGTTTTACCATGTTGGCCAGACTGGTCTCGAACTCCTGACTTCAGGTGATCCGCCCTCCTCGGCCTCCAAAAGTATTGGTATTACAGATGTGAGCCACCATGCCCAGACTAGAAAATCTATAAAAATGAAACAAAATGATAACTGATTCTTCCCCAAGGTAGAAAGTTTTTTTAAAAAAATTATTATAATTTACATATCGTAAATTTCACCCATTTTCAGTGTACAATTCAATGATTTTTGGTAAAATTATTGAGTTGTGTAACCATCACCACAATCCAGTTTTAGAACATTCCTATCGCCCCAGTAAGATCCCTCGCTGAAGACAGTCTTTTTTTTAGGGGGCAGGGGAAGACAGGCTTTTAATTTTAATTTTAATTTTAATTTTTTTTTTTTTTGAGACAGAGTCTCACTCTGTCACCAGGCGCCAGGCTGGAGTGCAGTGGCGCGACCTCAGCTCACTGCAACCTCTGCCTCCCGGGTTCAAGCAATTCTCCTGCCTCAGCCTCCCAAGTAGCTGGGACTTACAGGCGCGCATCACCACGTCCAGTTAATTTTTTTGTATTTTTAGCAGAGACGGGATTTCACCATGTTGGCCAGGATGGTCTCGATCTCTTGACCTCGTGATCCACTCACCTCGGCCTCCCAAAGTGCTGGGATTACAGGCATAAGCCACCGTGCCCGGCCAATTTTTAATTTTTAACTTTTATTTTGAAATTATTTCACTTATAGAAAATTGAAAGAATAGTACAGAGAACTGCTATACACCTTTCATCTCTGTGCACCAATTATTATCATTTTGCCTATTTGTTTTCTCTCTGTATATTTATATATATTTTTTGTATACAGAATTTATATATATATATATATACAGAATATTTATTGATTATTATTACTACTACTAATAGTAGTTTTGATAAAGTATTTGAGAGTAAGTTGCAGACATTCTACAGCTTTACGCCTAAATGCTTCAGTGCGTAGTTGCCAAGAACAAGGAAATTGTCTCACACAACCACAGGACAGTAATCAAATTCCATAAATGTAACATTGAAGCAATGCTATTATCTAATATATAGTGCATATTCTGACTTCTCAAATCACTGCAACAATTTTCCAGCTTTTTTCTTTTTTAAAACTTTTCTGACCTTTACACTTTTGGAAATTACAGGCCAGTTGTTTTGTTCATTGTCAAAAAGAAGATGATGTTAATCTATTGCCTTAATTTCTCCCTCTCCTTCTTTTTTTTTCTTTGTCACCCAGGCTGGAGTGCAGTGGCACTCTCAGCTCACTGAACCTCTGCCACCTGAGTTCAAGCGATTTACCTCCCTCAGCCTCCCAAGTAGCTGGGACTTACAGGCACGTGCCACCACGCCTGACTAATTTATCTTTCTCCTCTCCCCTCCCCTCCCCTCCCCTCCC